>PISX010014337.1:0-53386 GCA_004024625.1 Mellivora capensis
CAGCAACCTCTTCGACCTCAGCCCCAGTAACTTCTTCCTAGGAACATTGCCAAAGGCAAGGGAAGCGAGGGCAAAAATGAACTATTGGGATTTCATCAAGATCAAAAGCTTTTGCACAGCAAAGGAAACAGTTAACAAAACCAAAAGACAACTGACAGAATGGGAGAAGATATTTGCAAACGACATATCAGATAAAGGGCTAGTGTCCAAAATCTATAAAGAACTTAGCAAACTCAACACCCAAAAACAAATAATCTAATCAAGAGATGGGCAGAGGACATGAACAGACATTTCTTCAAAGAAGACATCCAGATGGCCAACAGACACATGAAAAAGTGCTCCACATCACTCGGCATCAGGGAAATACAAATCAAAACCACAATGAGATACGACCTCACACCAGTCAGAATGGCTAAAATTAACAAGTCAGGAAATGACAGATGTTGGTGAGGATGGGGAGAAAGGGGAACCCTCCTACACTGTTGGTGGGAATGCAAGCTGGTGCAACTGCTCTGGAAAACAGCGTGGAGGTTCCTCAAAAAGTTGAAAATAGAACTACCCTATGACCCAACAACTGCACTACTGGGTATTTACCCTAAAGATACAAACGTAGTGATCCGAAGGGGCATGTGCACCCGAATGTTTATAGCAGCAATGTCTACAATAGCCAAACTATGGAAAGAACCTAGATGTCCATCAACAGATGAATGGATAAAGAAGATGTGGTATATATACACAATGGAGCCATGCAGCCATCAAAAGAAATGAAATCTTGCCATTTGCGACAATGTGGATGGAACTAGAGGGTATTATGCTGAGCGAAATAAGTCAATCAGAGAAAGACAACTATCATATGATCTCCCTGATATGAGGAAGTGGAGATGCAACATGGGGGATTTGGGGGGTAGGAAAAGAATAAATGAAACAAGGTGGGATCGGAGGGAGAAAAACCATAAATGACTCTTAATCTCACAAAACAAATTGAGGGTTGCTGGGGGGAAGGGGGTGGGGTAATGGACATTGGGGAGGGTATGTGCTATGGTGAGTGCTGTGAAGTGTGTAAACTTGGTGATTCACAGACCTGTACCCCTGGGGATAAAAATACATTATATGTTTATTAGAAAATAAATAAATAAAATTTAAAAAAAAATAACTTGCTCTATTTCTTATCACAGCTGTGTCTGTGAATAAATCAGGTGTGTGTAGCATGTAATAAGTGCTCCCAGATGTGTGAATAACTGATCCCAACAGTCAGAACTAAGTGTATAGGCTGTGATGAAAACAGGAAGGGTCAAGTATTCCTCACGACCAGGAATCTAAGACAAACAATATTAGTGTTGGATGTGCTCAGCAATGAGTTAGAAGCAGCTTTAGTTCTGTGTATGAAGAATAGCAATGGGCCAGAGAATTTTCTGTGGATATGCTTCAAGTTGGTACAGTCACAATGATTAAGTCAGTTAAAAAGTCCTATTCTACATCTACTTAAAAGTCAAATTTTTCTATAACCTGAGCCCCAAATTATTAGATTAAGAAAATTCACAGTGAAATTCATAGTTACTAGGAACTGCCAACTCTTTTCAAAGTATGTGAAAATAACCCCACCCTATACAATTAAACTTGAATTTTCACAATCAGGAAACAATACAACTAAGCGTTCACCAAACAGCACATTTTAAAGTTTTAAGTAAAAAGGGGCGCCTGGGTGGCTCAGTGGGTTAAGCCACTGCCTTCGGCTCAGGTCATGATCTCAGGGTCCTGGGATCGAGTCCCGCATCGGGCTCTCTGCTCAGCAGGGAGCCTGCTTCCCTCTCTCTCTCTCTGCCTGCCTCTCTGTCTACTGTGATCTCTCTGTCAAATAAATAAATAAAATCTTTAAAAAAAAAATAAAGTTTTAAGTAAAAAGGAAAGTATGCATGCATATGGCCATTTATGGGGAAGAACTTTATAAACACAGGAAAAAGTCCCAGGAGAGCTCTGCTTATTAGAGGTTACCCCAGGGATATCCATCCTTATACAACTAAAGCTCAAGTAAAGAAAGACAATTTTTAAACAGTACAGTTACCAAAAATTAGGCTTATTTTTTAAAAGATTTTATTTATTTGTCAGTGAGAGAAAGCACAAGCTGGGGGAGCAACAGAAGGAGAGGGAAAAGCAGTTCCCCGCCGAGCAGGGGTCTGATGTGGGGCTCAATTTCATGATCCAGGGATCATGACCTGAGCCAAAGGCAGCCAGTTAACCAACTGAGCCACCCAGGTGCCTCCCAAAATTAGATTTAAAGTTATTTTCAAAATTCTGCTCTAACAGAATCTGTTAAACACAAACAAGCTAACTACTCAGTCCTAATTTCTCTCCACTTTGCAAAATACTATTCTCCCAGTATACTTATAGGCTTTAAAAAAGTAAGTATTTTCTCATCATTTAATGTCACTTAACAAACATGATTTCTTTTTTCTGAGCTTTCATCAATTCTCCTTTGTATTTCTCTTTAGAGCTGATAGCCAGGTTTAAAATTCCAAGAGTAGGGATGCCTGGGTGGCTCAGTTGGTTAAGCAGCTGTCTTCGGCTCAGGTCATGATCCCAGCATCCTGGGATCGAGTCCCACATCAGGCTCCTTGCTCGGCGGGGAGCCTGCTTCTCCCCCGGCTTCTGCCTGCCACTCTGTCTGCCTGTGCTTGCCCTCTCGCGCGCGCTCTCTCTCTCTCACAAATAAATTAAAAAAAAAAAAAATTTAAAATTCCAAGAGTCTGTAAGTTCAAAAAACTAAATGTTGTTTCAATAATTATTACTAAAGATATACATAAGAGGTAATTTTCAAATTAAATTAGTGGAAAGTTGATAGAATTTTAAGGGGACCAAAAGATTATGTAAGTTAACCTCTTCTTTTCACAGGTGAGAAAACCAAACCCAGGAGACCAGCCTTATGTCCTCACAAAGTGATGAGATCCCTGATCTATGTAGTACCAATATGCTTTATCCCTCAACACATAGTTTTGAAAGTTGTGTTTTCTATCATTTTAGTAAATAATCTCAAAATAATGAAGAAAATAAACTCTCAAGATGATGTATAATCTATACACACTACTTTTACTAAAATAATTAATGGCAACTGGTAAGGTAACCTTGACTCTCTTAATTTCATCCTCATCTGTACAAAGTATTAATTAGTGAGTCTTCATAGTTACTTGCAGTGAAATTATTGACAGTTAATGTTTACTGAGTAGACTTCTGGGTCAAGAATCATGCTTCATTATCTCATCTAATCACTCCACTCACACCATTTTTGAGGTAGGACATTTGAAGTTCAGAGTAAGTGACTTGCTCAAAGTCCAGCAGTAGTAAGTGGCTAACAGGCCTGACTCTCAGGATGCAGGTTCCCAATCACTACATTGAGCCATCTCCAAAATATAAACGTGCAGTTCCAAAACCACATTCAGGATCAAAGTGGATGGAATCTGTTTTATAGGAGAACACTTCCCAATCTGTAAACCTCTGAAACTGTGGGAGCTGTTGGCAGTGCAAAGAGCCACAGCTCCCAAGACCTGTGGCTGCAGACTATCTTGCACCAGCTCTGATGTAACTCCTTTGGGCTTCCTAACCCAATTCCCAGCAACCTGTGATTACCTGTCAAACTACAAAAGCTTTTTATTTTGTCCTAAACACAAAGATCTAAGGACCGCCCGGTGGGAGCAATAAGGAAGCAGAGAGTATGACACTCTGGACAGAGACAGAAATCTTGTCCCCAGCTTCATTCCTGAGCCCCATCTACACCCTGCTCTCCACCCAGACAGAGCTATCTGAATTTTACTTGCAGTTCTCCATATCAGCAGAGAGGGCCTGCCCTCCCAACCCCTGCCACCCCAGCCATGAAACATTCCTGCATGCCCCTTTCACCTGCTTAACAACTCCACATTCTTTGGGACTTGCCACTGACTTCCCATTTCCCAGAATACCCTCCCTATACCCACCTCACTCCCAGCTGACTAAGGCCTGCACACTCCTCGTCACCAGTACACTGTTACCTTGTTAAAGTCCTTCATACCTAGGCTTCATCCCTGCTGAGTTCCTAGCACCTTGGTGCCTGGCTCACAGCAGTCACTCAAAGTGCTCCTGAAGGCATGGGCAGTGGCGCCATCAGGGGGGTAAGAGCACTGGCAATAGGCATTCGCCCTGGCATGTTTACTACTCGCCCTTTGGGTTCTCTACAGAGAGTACAGACCAGACAAAAAGAGATTTCAAGTGATCCCACAACTGACATGCCTATCTTCCATAGCCCATTAGCTTCCTAGAACCTTGCCTGAGGAGGCCAGGAAGCGATATAACCCTTGTGATGATGTGCCCACCACACAGTCAAACCCTGTGCTTGCAGCATTTGAGCATGTTTGTTCTCTGACTGGAGATGGTCCTGGATTATTTTCAAAGACAGCAATACGTTGTGTGGCACCAAAATATTTTCCTGATGTTGCACCTTTGAGATTTCAGTACAGACAGAAAAATATGACTCATTTTATAATAATATATACTTTACACAACTCTGTAAACACTATTGTTCAGTGAGACATGACCATGTATATGCAGTGACAGAGGCAAAACCGAAGAGTTTGTTTAAAAGTGGTAAATCTAATTCAGATACTGAAGAACTCAAAACCAAAGAGTTCAGCAGAATTCCCAATATTGTAATGACTTCTGCAAATAGCCACATTTATATTTAGTAAAATGCCAATAATTCTTTATTGCAAAGAGAATAAAAACATATTTCATCTCACAATGGAAATAAAATGAGTATTCCAGATAGGGGAAATAGCACACTGAGAAAAAAGAGGGGTGAGCTGGGAAAACAGTAATATGAGCATGGATGAACATGGATGAACACAGATGTCTGGAGGAGGATGCCCTGAAAGGGGAGTGAAGAGGGGAGCAGAGCTGGTCACCAGAGGCTTCAGAGCTACAATAAGGAGTCTGGACTTCATTCAGAGGATGAAGGAAAGTTTCGTAGACAGAAGTGTCACGGTCCGACCTGCACTGTAGAAGCCCCACTCTAACTGCAGTATAGGGAAAAGACAGGAAGACATGTCTAAAAGCAGTACAAAGGTACAAAGGTACAAAGAAAGCTTTCCAAGAACTGGGACGAGGTGACAGAGGCGTGACCCTGTGTTAGCAGCTATGGTGTAGATTCCAAAGCCAGCAGAGAACTGGGAACACTAGAACTGGAGACTGCCTGGATGCTGAGGCTGAGAAAGCCAGTAGAGTAAGAGCACAGTAATTAGGGGGATGGTGGCAGGAATTAACAGGCGTACCAAACAACCTGGAGGTCTGAGGGAGAGGATGGGTAGGCTGGGGAGGACAGAGATTCAGTTTGGACAGGTGGCAACTGCAGTGCCTGCCAGAGCTGTACCTTCGAGAGAAACTAACCTGGAGGCAGTTGGATTTTGCCACTGAGGACAAGACATTTTAAGAACCAAAATATTAATAAGTCAGCAAACATATAGTTAATAGTCTCGTGATATATTCTTTCTCTTTAGTCAATGACTTTAATTTTTGTACAAAACTTGAAATGTGGCTATTCAGGAGTTTAGGCTCTTGGTGTTAAGAAAAGGATCTGGAATAAAGAAATGTATTTGTGGGGGGTGCCTGGGTAGCTCAGTCGTTAAGCGTCTGCCTTTGGCTTAGGTCATGATCCCAGGACTCTGGGATCAAACCCCGCATCAGGCTCTCTGCTCAGCAAGAAGCCTGCTTCTCCCTCTCTCGCTGTGTCTCTCTCTGTCAAATAAATAAATAAATAAAATATTTATTAAAAAAAAAAAGAAATGCATTTGGGAACTTCCAAATGCTTGAAAACTTAGTGTATGATAAAGGGGATATTTTTTTTGTCAATTAACAGTGCTAGAACACCTAGTTGTTTGGAAAAAATAAAGTTAGAGCCCTCTGAACCCCTTAAGCTTCAGATGGATCAGAGGTTAAAGTATTTCTTTTAAATACATAAAATTAGGGGTGCCTGAGTGGCTCAGTTGATTAAGGGTTCAACTCTTGGTTTGGGATCAGGTTGTGATCTCAGGGTTGTGAGATCGAGCCCTGCATCAGGTTCCACGCTCAGTGTGGAGTCTGCTTGAGATTCTCTCTCCCTCTCCCTCCACCCACTGCATGTGCTCTCTCTCTCACTCAAATAAATACATATAAATATATTTTTAAATACATAAAAATATTAGAAAACATTGGTGAATTGTGATAATTCTCCAATGGAGAATAATAATAGCTATTACTTATACAGGGTTTCCCATTCACCAAGCACTGTTTGAAGAACTATACAAAGATGCAGTCTTCACAACAATTATGAAGCAGTATCTTCATATCACAGTTAAGAAAACTGAAGTGAACTGCCTGGTTACCCTACCTGATAGTGGGGAAACTCTGATTAGAATTCACGTGTCTGTACTCTTAGATACTATGCAGCACTGCATCTCTAGGCCATTCTATAAGACCTAACAGAAATAATGAAAAGAAAGAACTGAAATTTGAAAAAAATAATTAAAGCTTCTTTATGGAAAAATACTGTAACTGAAATTCATAATTCACAACAGAAGTGGAGGAAAACAAATGCAATATATCTCAGAGTTAAGATTCTAATATACCAAGGACGATTACAAACCAGTAAGAAAAAAATGAACAATTCTTACCCATGTGTGAAAGGAAATATACCAAAAAAATATCAAACTGATAACAGGACAAGTTGTACAATGATGCTAAAAAGCTAACAAACATAAATTAGAATAAGAAACCATCTTTCATCCACCAAACTGGCAAAAAAATGAAAGACTAATGATATGCAATGTTGGCCAAAATGTGGGGTCATGGGCACTCTCACATACTATGAAGTAAATATAAACTGGTACAGTGTTTGACAGGGCACTTCAGCTACAGAATCAAATTTTAAATAAGCATGTCCTATGACTCAGCAATTCCACTTCTGAATGTTTGTTTTACAGAACTACAAGCACAAATTTATGAAAATGTATATACAATGGTAGTCACTGAAGCTTAATTTACAAATCCAAAAACAAACTATATAAATGTCTAAAAATAGGAAACTGGCTAACGTGACATACATAAGATGGAGTATTATTCAGTCATTAAAAGGCTCTGTGTTTATCATGATAACAAAATATTGTCAAGAAAAAAGCAAAGGATAGTCTACAATGTACAGTCCTTTTTGTTAAATGATAAAGATACAATTAAAAAAAAATAAATTGTCCTGTTGCTTTTGAAAGGATTGTATAAGAATTTTATTAATGAAGTTTAATACTATAAATTCTGAATCCCAGAAACATTAGGACCTCATACAACAGCCTGGAGATGTCAGTATACCAGAGTAATTGAAACATATTTTCAAAATTCAAACACTAAAACTTTTTCAGGAATCTTAATATCTACATTAATCTGTCACATCTTTTTTTTTTTTAATTTATTTATTTGTCAGAGAGAGAGAGAGTGAGGACAGGCAGACAGAGTGGCAGGCAGAGGCAGAGGGAGAAGCAGGCTCCCTGCCGAGCAAGGAGCCCGATGTGGGACTCGATCCCAGGACGCTGGGATCATGACCTCAGCCGACGGCAGCCGCTTAACCAACTGAGCCACCCAGGCGTCCCTAATCTGTCACATCTTTTATAAAATCTAAGTTTCAATAAATACACAAGAATTTAAGAATACTAACAGAAATCCAAAAAAAATAAGAGATGCAGCCAATTTATTATCTTGAAGGAGAAAAAAGAAATGTGAAATGTCTGTTCCAAAACACTTATCATCTTAGCGCATGCAGATGTTTTGCAAGTAATTAAACCAAAAACCTTGAAGTCATCAAGTAAATTGATCAATGTTATAGAGTTGGAGCTTGCTGCCTGACTCTTCACAGCCTCACTAGGAAAAAGATCAGTGTATACCAGGGGTGGTGATTAATAAGTATCCGAAGGAAACTACAGGGTATAAAATGGCTCTGGCCAAGAAATAAAGCAAAAAAGATTTTCCCATACAGATAATCCACATGGCATTTCTAATGAGTACCCTCCAATTTTACGCAATTCTAAAGAATACTTCATTTATTCAGTATCATCAAGGCCACAGAACTATCTCTTCTAGGTAACTTAGAAGCTTACCACCTTAAGGATCAAAATACTTTCTACAACTATCTTGAATGGAAATCTTGCTTAAAATATAATAAGCCTTCTAGCTCAGTTCAGTGAGTAGACAGAAACAAAACCTTGTAATAATGAGCCACACTTGCCATTATAAAAATCCTGATCACACTCATTCTATCTACATAAGGAAATTGGTACTCAAAAAGTAATGTGGAAAGTTCTGCCATTTAATAAATTTATAATCTGAGAAGCTATCCAGATATGTGGAAATGAATGTTCTCACACCAGGTGTCACCTGACACCAAGGTTATGATGTCCTCTTCTCCCTCCCTCTCTCCTCTTACCGTCAAGTTTCTCTCTATACTGCTGCCGTCGGGGAACCTGTCTCTTCCTCATACTGCTAGTCTAACTGGCTGCTTTTGATTGCACTGTGTTGGGGATACCAAATGGATAAGACTACAAGAATAATATCTTAAATAAGTGTCAGTGAACTCTGAGCCAATGCCCTTGAACTTTTGTTAAGCATAAAATCAAAGAACTTCAAAGGACAGATTTTGTTACAGGCCCTCTGGCAGCTGAGAGCCTTTTTTCCTTACTTCTTAGTGCTAAACCATGTTCTAGATAAGGCAGGCTATAGGATTTAGTTACCACCAGTAAACAGAAAAAGTGTTTTCTGTTACGTGGGCTCTTGGCTCCTAAGATTTCATACAGTATTTGCTTAGCAAATCTTTTCTTCAACGCAAACATGAACTTCTATTTACTCTAAGATGAATTAATAACAAATTGATAAATTTTGGATGACAGTAGGGTTATTGGGACAAGAACTCCAGAAGTAGTATTTTAAGTTTACATTATAAGTACTTGAAAGAGGAACAATTACATTAATGCATAACACCTTTTTGAGTATATTTATACTTAAGATGTAAATATACTCAAAAAATAAATACTCAAGGGACAAGAACTCTAAAATGGCATCTTAAGTTTACATAACATTCTGAGAATTTGAAAAAATGAGTCATTACATTAATGCATAACACCTTTATGTGTATATTTATGTATATATGAATATGAACATGATTACAGATATCATATATACATAAATATACATACACACCCATTTTCACCTCCCTAGTAAGTGCAAAAGAATTACATACAGATAATAAACTCTTCCAACCTATAGCAGATTATCACACAGTATAGCAGTCTCCCCTTATCTGCTAGGGACACACTTGCAAGACCCCAGGTGATACCTGAGACCACAGACAGTTCTGAACCCTATATATACAATGTTTTTTCCTATATATACATACCTATGATACAGTTTAATTAATAAATTAGGCAGAGTAAAAGAGTAACAATAACTGATAGAACAATTATTGCAATATATTTTTAAGAAGTTATATGAACATGGTCTCTCTCAAAACCTTACTGTACTGTACTCACCCTTCTTGTGATGATGTAACATGGTAAAATGGCTACACAATGACATGAAGTGAATGATGTAGGCATTGTGATGAAGCATTAAGCTACTAGTGAGTTTCTGATGACAGTGTCAAGAGGAGGATCATCTGCTTTCAGACCGTGACTGACTGCAAGAAACCAAAGCCTCAGAAAGTGAAACCATGTAAAGGGGAGGCAGGGACTGCCATATAGCTATTTCCTCCATGCCACATTAAGCTGTCCTACCTCACTCAAGGCACCTGGCATGTCTTATAGTCCGGATACCTCCCAAAGAATCTATCACAAACTGAGAAGTAGGACATACCAATCATCTAGGTTTTTGCTGTTTAATCCTGTCTCAGCTAGGTCCTAGACAAGGCTAACCAAAGGTGAAGAACAAACGATCTATGAAGTTGAGCTTGTCATGTCATTATTATCCTTACTCATTTATTCCACAAATATTTACCAACAGGCTACTCTGGGCCAGGCATTTTGCTAGGTGCTGGGTTGCTATCCAGCCACAGGCACTGCCCACTCAGGTCTTAAAGTCTTCTGGAGAAGATAGTCATTTATCAGATGAGATAACAAATGTAAAATCACAACACTGAGAATAAGGACACTGTGCTATGAAGCCAGTCTGGGAGATGAGGGAAGAAAAGCTTCCCTGAGGAACTAACAGTGAGCTAAGATTTGAACAATGAAATGCTGACTTGGGACTGGGGAAAGTGTTCCCGGCAGAGGGAGCATGCAGTGCATGCCAAGGCCCGATGGCAGGAGGTAGTGTGCTGAGTTTGAGGAAATGAAAGAAGGCAGTCTTGCAGAGAACAAGGGCAAGTGTGATCTGAGATGGGCCTAGAGAGCCACGCAGGGACTAGACAGGGCAGGGACTGGGTAGGGCATGTTAAGGATTCTCTGGTCTCTAACCAAAGGGCAAGCTCTGGAAAGTTTTTAGACATAATCGTATTTGCATTTCTAGAGGAACATTGTTATAATCAGATTAACACTTTAAAATGATCACTCTGGCCATATAATATGGAGGACAGACTGGAAGGAAGAAAGCAGGATACAGGGAACAAGTCAGGAGACTACTACATTAGTCCAAGAAAGAGATCATGCAACCCTGGCCTAGGGATGTGGCAACAGGTCAAATCCCTAACCTCTGATGGTGGACTAAATACAAGGAGTGCTCAAGGGTAACTCCTAGGTTCTGGTTCTGCCATTTCATGAGCAAAGAATACATTAGTAGGACAAAGTACAGGGAAAACCCTGAATTTGATTTTAGATATCTGAGTATGGCTATGTCACACAGACAGGTGTAGGTCTGGAGTTTAGGAGAGGTCATGGCTAGGAAAACAAATTCTGCAATCACTTGTGAATGGTCAATAATTATCTAAAGGCGTTAATGGTGGGAATGGAGGAGACAGAATGACAAAAGCCCTGGGATCAACCTAAGGATCTCTTAATATTTACGTTCAAGTGGGTGATCATGGGCCACTAAAGAAAAACTGCCAAAGTCAAAAAGAAAATCAGGAGGAGTGCCTGGGTCACTCAGTCAGTTAAGTGCCAGACTTCAGCTCAAGTCATGATCCCAGAGTACTGAGATCAAATCCTGAACTGGGCTCCCTGCTCAGTGGGAAGCCTGCTTCTCCGTCTCCTCCCTGGTTCTGCTCTATCTCACTATCTCTGTCCGTCTCTCAAAAAAAAAAATAAAATCTTAAAAAAAAAAAAGAAAGAAAGAAAGAAAATCAGGAGGGTTACCCATTAGCCCAAATAACCAGTCATTTCAAATATCAGAAACTCAGTTTAAGCATGGCTCTAATTACTATGAAACTATACTTAGCTATTAAACTAAGTATTTTAAGTTTTATGTTATATAAAAGCAGTCAATATTACCAACCACTGATGGCTAAATACCACCAACTGCAACTATGTATCGATATGAGAAACAGATCTGCCTTCAAAACTTGCCTTAAACTAGACCATGGTTAAAATCACATCAGAGTAAATTATTGTAATCTTCAGATATAGTAATTTAAAAATTACCACTTCAGGAAAATTAATTCATCCTAACATTTATGGGCACCTAATATCCATGGGTGTCAGACACTAGTCTAGGTACCAAGCCGTGGTATAAATAGTAAAACAGTTCCTCGTTTGTTAACAACTGATATTTAGTATTAGAATGCTGTAGGAACAGCTGAAGATTTGATAATATATCAGTTAAATGACTATTTAGGCAATAACAAAAGGTAACGATCATGTCTATTTGTCAAGAGTAAAGTCTCCACCCAGTATCTACTATCTCCTTACTCCATATACACTCACCATCACTATACTTTCATGTGATAAACTTAGTTAATGCACGAACTACAGCATTGTGTAAGCCTCCTCCAGTCTTCAAGAGGTCTGATGCCTCTTTAATAATTCCTGGGTGTCAGACTGTACTCAGAAATATATGCTTGGTGGGTATTAATAACTTAACAGTTATTGGCACTCTATGACATCTCAATCTATTAAACCAAACTAACCAGACTGGTATTCCAAAGGACTCAATCATAAATAATACAGAACTCCCTTCCATACCTAAACATACCTAAACCAACTGTGACATGCCACCGAGTAAAGGAAGATAAAGCTATGTAACATTTCCTAACGTTTTCTTTCCTTTTTTTTTTCCCCAAAGATTTTATTTATTTATTTATTTATTTGTCAGAGAGGGAGAGCCAAGCAGAGGGAACAGCAGGCAGAAGGAGAAGCAGCCACCCAGGCATCCCCTAACATTGTTTTCTTAACTAGCAGAGTTGCTGTTACTAATAATAAAGACTAAATTTTAAAACCACCATTGGTATATGTTGAGTTGCTTGCTCTCCATACCTCCTTTTAATGTTCTCTTTCAAGAAAGGAAAAAAAAAATCACATTTGAACTTGCAGTTCTGTACATATTCCTCTTAAGAGTGTAGACAGAAATTGTTTGAAACTAATCTATATCTAGATTCCTTTTTCCATTACTCTGGAAATGGAAAAACTACAGCCTATACCTGTCCTAAGAAAGGCAAAAGAGACCAAAGGAAAGGAGCCAAAACTATGAGAACAAATATACAAGCACAAAGAACAAAGCCACCACCCTTAACTACTAACCTGGAAGGCCAGTTAATTCCTCAGTAAGTTGGGGAGATAGCACTGTATTCACTACAGGAGTACAGTGTGAAAGGCTGTACATGAGACTCAAAGCACTAGTTTTTAAACTGGGAATCTCTCTGTATTTCCATTTCTCTTAAAGCACTTAATATAGTACTGTTAAACATGTTCATACTAGACCCCTACCAAAAGAAACAGCAGCCATGCATCAGTGATCTTTTTCTCTACCACTCAGACCATCATCATATAGAGATTCGTAAATCTTGGATGAATGAAATAAAAAATAAAGGAGCAAGGTACCACTATACTGGTTTCTTTCCATGTGTGATGATTAAGATTCATGAGTAATGCTAATTTTACCTTATTTCCCTCCACTTATAATAAAGCACAAATTAAAAAAAAAAATCTAACACTCAGCCTGAATCAATTATTCTCTTTGCTTAACACAATAAGGTGATTTAAGTACAGTCTACTTGTATTACACATACAAGGCCACGTTATAGAAAGCTACGCAGTATATACATATAAAGAAACAAATATATTGGCAATGGCACTGGGTAGAGACCTATCTATTATGTTTATTATGAGTCCTGCAGAGCAAATTCTTCCTAAAAAATTATCAATTAATTTAATTATTAATTTGGAAAAATAAAACCAGCACAGATGGTAGAAAGAAATGAACTATGGAGTCAGACAGACACAGCCCTGTCTTCTAGTTATGTGATCACAGGGCTTTAGCATCACAAATGAGTTTCCCTCTCTTGAAAACAAAAATTAGGGCGCCTGGGTGGCTCAGTGGGTTGGGCCGCTGCCTTTGGCTCAGGTCATGATCTCAGGGTCCTGGGATCGAGTCCCGCATCAGGCTCTCTGCTCAGCGGGGAGCCTGCTTCCCTCTCTCTCTCTGCCTGCCTCTGTCTACTGTGATCTCTCTCTGTCAAATAAATAAATAAAATCTTTAAAAGAAAAAAAAAGAAAACAAAAATTATAATATTGGCCTTGGAGGGCTGTAGTGATAATGAAATGAGATACTACATATAACTGGCCTAACCTGCAGAAGGCAAGAAAGGTGACTACATAAAAGGAATCCAAACATATCTGTATACTCAATGAACATATTTTAGCCAGGGCTAAAAATCCTCTTATAATCTTGCTATAAGAAGAGCACCTGACTAATCTCATTGTTTTGCAACATTTACTTTAATTCTGTTCCTGATTACTTCTTTCATGTTTAAAAATGTTCTTAAAATGGGGCACCTGGGTGGCTCAGTGGGTTAAGCCTCTGCCTTCAGCTCAGGTCATGATCCCATGGTCCTGGGAAAGAGCCCTCCATCAGGCTCTCTGCTCAGCGGGGAGCCTGCTTCCCCCTTTCTCTCTGCCTGCCTCTCTGCCTCTTGTGATCTCTCTTCAAATAAATAAATAAAATCTTTAAAAAAAAGTTCTTAAATTCTTTGTTAATGACAACTTGGGTCTGTTCCTAAAACTGCACATTTCTTCATGTTAATCTTCTATCCATTTACATTTTTTAAAAATTTATTTATTTGTCAGAGAGAAAGAGAGAGAGCACAGGCAGACAGAGTGGCAGGCAGAGGCAGAGGGAGAAGCAGGCTGCCCGCTGAGCAAGGAGCCCCATATGGGACTCGATCCCAGGACGCTGGGATTATGACCCGAGCTGAAGGCAGCCGCTTAACCAACTGAGCCACCCAGGCGTCCCTCCATTTACATTTTTAAGTAGCTCTAGCTTTTGACTTGGAATATAAAAAGAGGCAAGGACTGAGGAAAACCAACAAGTCTAAGGAATATACTTGGTATATCTGATATAAGCAAAGTATTCTCCAGGTCAGAGGTGCAATATATGCAATATAGTGTAGTTCTTCAGCAGCCTCTGGAGACCATTACTTCTCCATGCCATGTTTTCTACCGCCTCCTTTACAGAGAGTAACTCTCAATCCAAGAAAATGGGTAACAAAGGCAAAAACTGTGCTTTCTCAGAGTACTTCTGAATGCTCCATATTTTCCCTCAGGGGAATCCATTCACCATTAACTGCTTTGCCACCCCATTATTTCTTCTTCTGGAATGCTTACAGCCAGTGTCAAAGACTGATGAGCAGACAGCCTAGGCAAGCTGTAGCTGGTTATTTTGCTCTCTTGAAAACAAAGAACACTCCTTTCTTTACATGTTTTGAAATCTTCAAGTCAGTAAGTCAATGGCCATTTTTAAGACATGCAACATATGTTTGAGGTGCTACAGAAGACTGGAAAGAGTATCAATGAACAGGGCTACTTCCTGGTTTTTTTATCTAACAAAATGGAGTTATTATAGTGTATTGGAAATCATACATTAAGGAATGTTGGTTAACCAGTCACACTTGCCAAAATCAGATA
Source organism: Mellivora capensis (assembly GCA_004024625.1). NCBI lineage: Eukaryota > Metazoa > Chordata > Mammalia > Carnivora > Mustelidae > Mellivora > Mellivora capensis. Next base: position 15,084 of record PISX010014337.1, read on the forward strand.
TGAAAAGAAAACAAAAGTTGGCAACAACTATAGCTCTGATATTTTTCTTTCAGAATTACATTTAATAAGGTTAAATAATAAAGAATGCATTAACGTTCCTACCTGATTTAAAATAGAATCTGTAGAAAATTCATAACTATAAAACTTACAAATTCATGTAACCTAACTTATGTAACTACTTCTATTGTTTCATAAAATCACCAACTTAATTTTTTACAACTTATTTTTAGGTAATAATGTTCCTATATCTCCTCTAGTAAAAAGCCACTAAACTGATTTTTAACCTAGCAGCTTCTAAAAGGAAGTGAAAGCTGAAGGCTATATGAGGATATAAAAGCAGCCTATGAAATGGTTTTAGTTTTAAACAAAAACTAACATTAACAAGTACAGCATATCTTGTTCTTTCATGGGGCCAGCAAATTGATAGTTAGGGATTTTTTAAGTTACAAAAATAGGATAGAGTAATTATATCTACCAAACACAACAGCCTTTTCAATGGAAAGCAACACTATAATTTTTCTTCAAAAATAATAGGTAGGAAAAAAAGTTCCTAATTCTATAATATAAGTTAAAATTCCAAACCCTTGGGCGCCACTTACAGGCACAAAACTTTCATTGATTTCAATTATTACCCTAAAGGAGAGGGACAGACAGAAAATCTTTTATTTTTAATGAGTATGACTTACACAATTTATATTTCACAAATATGTTTTCCACATTTTCAGTTTCTACATCCAAAGAGCAAAAAAACTGAAGGAAATTCTGAAATTAAAAATCACAGAATTCTCTTTTAAAAATCCAAAAGGTCTTTAGACAGAAGGGAACTCCAGACCCATACTACTACTGGGACACAAAAATACTTCAAAATCTCGATGCCATATTTTTCTCAAGAAAGTACAAATAAGACTACTGCCAAAAAAGTAAAATATAAAGTTCACTGAACTCTTTTTAGTCAGTGTTTATACCAATAGATGCAAATGAATTTCAACCCCATAGACAAGGAAATGCAAGGAAAATCACTGTATTTTCAAATTGAGGAAATTAACATTTTACTATAAATGAAGTCTGTAGGTATTACATTTGGGGTGGACAAACTGCATTCTAGCTAGTGAAATTCATTTTTTAAAAATGATTATGCTGATTAGTTCATTATTTCATACACTGCAATACAAACCACTCCTTCAACAAAGAAGGCAAAAACACCTACAACATGCAAAAATTAAACATGGGTTATTCAGTTCCTGAATTCTGCCTCCACCTTAGTCCTCTTATTTTGTGTAGAGGCAACTCTAAACAACTTTTATAATTACCTTTACAGTGGTCGCTCCTCTACTATAGTCATAGCTCATTAAAAGGACTAGAATGCTGATACTAGGTTATTTACTGTATTCAAAAAGCTGCTCTCATAAGGACAGACAAAATTAACTTCTAAAATTAAGGTTTAATATTTTTATATGGAGCTCATTTGTAGTACCAACTGTCTTCAAAGAATTAGTCTAGTGAGGTTTTAAATCCAATCTTCACAGAAGCAGGAAGGTGTACAGAAACCTAGCTCTTGTTGCACAAAGTTATATTTACAAGTGCACACAGAAAACTATCACAGCCACAAATCTCCTTTCCTCTCAAGACTGCCACGGCAGTGTTGACCAAAATTTTTAGGGTTTTTTTTTGGGGGGGGGGGGAATGCAACTTCCTGGTAATAAATGAACAGTGGTTTTAAATAAATAAAAATTTAAGCTCAAAAAAGTGCCAAAGCACTTTAGATAATTAACCCAAACCAAGGATTCCTACTGTCAAAGTCGTCTCACAAGGGGAACAGATGTAAGACACAGTCTTTAAAATACCCAGAATAAAGGTCAGGAAACTCTACAGGGCAACGGTTAACTATCAGAAAAACATTTCCAGCAACTCAAAATACTCATCAAGACTATGCTGTGCAAACATTAGTCAGATTTCCTGAAAAGAAGGATTACGACTGTCACACTTAAAAGAATTTCCTTTAACATAAAGATTTCCAGTTGCCAAAAAAGGGGCAGGCGGAGAACGGCTGGTCTGTTACCTTACACGTACCGTAATGCATAGGCACGTAGGAGTCTCTGAGCGGAAGCCCACTGCACTGTGGTCCCTGGAATCCCGCAACCGGCGGGTAGCCCGCGCAGCTAGCTGCACGGAGCAGGAAGCACCGCACCCCAGCCACGGTCCCCAGCCACGCCGGAGAGGCTGCGGGGAGCAGTCACCACAGCTTTGAAATTGAATGGCTGACACATCCGGTCCTGGCTTTTACACCACTCCGCCAAATGCAAACTTCAAAGGCCAAATTCAAACTCCAAACAGAAGTCACTCAAGTCTTAGTGGCGCTGTGCGCATTCCCAAGAACATGTGGAGCCCCTTGAGGGACGCAGTAAGAGAACCCAAGTCCTAAAATACTCCAAATCTCCGAGTATGCAGCCCGCCCGCCCACACCTCTTTGACAGGCATTACGGAGCCTTCCACCCCGAGCGCCCTGCGGTCGTGCTGCCTTCGGCCGATTCCCGGCCCGAGTACCTGACAAGGGGCTCTGCCTGTCAAGGTCCGGTGTACCTCGCGGCGTTCTCCGCGCCCCAGCACCTCCACCCGGCCTAGGGCTGGGCTCCGCACCCACTCCGCCCCCCTTTTGACCATCGCCTCCCTGCAGGCTCGGGCCTCACCCCCAGCGATCCCGGGACTCTCTTCTGGGGGCGCCGCCTCTGGGCTCTTGCCCGCCCCCCAGCCCAGTCCCGAGGGCAGCGCCAGGGTCCCGAGCGGGGTCACCTCGGAGAGTCCCGATTCCGGGAGCCCCACAAAGCCAGCCCCGGGCCCCACACCTTATCTCCACGGGTCCCTGCAGCGCGGCTCGCACGCCTGTCACATGTCTGCAAACAATAACAAACTCTCCGGCACGTCCCCGCCCCGGGTCCCCGTTCCGTCCCCCAAGCCAGGTCCGGGCCACCGCCCGACGCCGAAGAGGTCAAAGGGGGTGCCCGAGGGCTGGAATCCCGGAGAGCGGCGCGCAGCCTCGCTGCGCGGAGCCCCGGGACGCAGTGCGCGGTGCCCGGGGTTCATTCATTGCCCTCGCCCGCCCGCCCCCCAAGTGCTCGCCGCGTTCCCGGCCGCGCTACTCACCCGGCGGGGGCCGCTGCAGGAGGTGGCTCGGCGGCGGGCGTCCGCTTCTCCCAGGGCTCGGCCCCCGCGGGGCTCGGGGCGCCGCTGTCCTGGGCGGCCGCGGGCTCCAGAGGGTGGGCGCCGCCACGGTTCGCGACTCCGTGAGGCTGCGGCACCGCCACAGGCTGGAAACCGCTCCCGCCCGCCGCCGGGTCCGAGGGCTCCGGCGACGGGGAAGTGGAAGAGGACGACGGCGAGGCGGCGAGGAAGAGCGGAGGCTCCGGTAGCTGGTCCAGCTCCACACTCCGCACTTTGCGCAGCTGCCGCCGCCGCCAGTCAGCCCGCTCGCGGCCCCCACTGCCCGCCTCCCGCAGCAGTCCCGCGGCTGCCGCGGGCGCGCTGCTCGCCTTGAGAGCCCCTCCGCCGCCGCCCGTCTCGGGGCTCGCCGCCCCGGCGCCCGGGAATCCCGACGACGAGGCGCGATTCCCCGCCGCCGCCGCCATTTTCTCTCGCGGGCTACATTCGCTCGGCCCCTGCGAAGGAGGGAAGGGGCGGGGAGAGTGCAGGGGGAGGGCGGACTCGCGGGCGCTGCGCCGCTAGCGTAGGGCCGCCTGCGCCAACTGCGTGAGCAGGGCCCGCTGGAGGCTTGGCCTGGACCGTCGGACAGGCGCACCGGGTTCCGCTGGGCCGGGTGGGTGGAGGGATGGTGGGGCAGGGTGGGGAGCAGGTGGCAGGAGTAGGCTGTGCGCCCCGCGTCGCGCACGGGCCATCGAAATGGGCTGGGACGTAACCGCCGCAAAGGCGCCCTGCGCTTTGCGTGCTGCACTTGCTGGGCGCCAGGTAGTCCCGGGTTGCACCGGCGAGAGGAGGAGTCTCGGCTACAACAGCTTGCGGCTTCCTCTGCGCCGCAATCTCGGCCCGGCTCGTCGGGAGGTCGCCTAACGAGAGTTGCAGTTCGAATTTAGGTGTGTAGTGCGTTGAAGGGGATGCAAGCCAGACGGTTTTCGGTCTGTCATTCTCACTGCCCTTTGCAGTGGGCGTCGGGGAACCCGGGCAAGGGCTAACCCTCCTCCCCCACTCCGCGCGGGAGGCGCAGGTGGCGCCCAGGGTTGTCGCCTTATGCAAAGCGAAAGAGACCCAATGTTTAGCACACGTGCAGCCGCGCAGCCCCCCCCACCCCCAAGTTAGAAAACAAAAAACAAAACAAACCCTTTTCTCCTCTTGTCCTCCTCTCCCCCAACGCGAACTACAAATACAACCTCAAAGTTTCCTGGGATATCTGTTCACAACCTGAAGTCACCGATTTGGGATATCCCTCTCACCTCCTTCTCCGCCCCCGCTAGATAGAGACTTGGAGGGGCGGAAGTCCTTGTACATCTTTATTTTTGACTCCGCTGTTTTTGGGAAAGGCAGCAGTATACGGGACCACAAAGAGCTTGTTAGGGGAAGGAACCTAGGCTCTGCGGGAAAGTCCTCGATAATGTCATTCTCGGCCAGGTTTTGGCCCTCCCCGAATCCGATGCCTCTGGCGGCACGTCCCTCTTCCTGGCAAGGTCGGGCCACTGTCTGGGTTCCCTCCGGCCCCCCCACCCCCCGCCCTCCTCCGCAGTCCCCGAGTTGCCTAACCCGGCGTTCGGAACCGTTCTAGTCTTGGGGCGGTCTCGGAGATAAGGAGCCTTGGAAGTGAAAGAGCACCATTTACATGTTAATGATTTTCGACCTTTCTTCTGACACGTAGAGCTTCTGCGTGGCGTTTATTTCTCCCCTCCCTTCTTTTCCTCGAGCTGATTTGTCCGTGAGGGGAAACCTCCCACAACCGGGGACATGTGTCCCTAGATTTATTTTGTGAAACGTTAATTAAGACAAGGGGGTGGATGGGAGGGGGAGGGTTCTTCAGGAACAGAAAGAGCGCGATCTTGTCAGTGTTCCTAGAATTACACGTTAAGTCGGTACTGTCTACAAAATAATTCATTTGACTTCTTGGAACTAGATAAAATGGAAAATCTTCCCGACTATAAGTGTTAACCGAAAAAGGTGGTGATATTCGAGGGATTTTTTAAAATGTTGCTGATTTTATATTAGCTCAATGTTTTGAATACTGCTGCATCTGCCATAAGATAGTTACATTCAATGGTACAAATTTTGAAGTTTAGATAAATCTGTTAAAATTTAAAGTCTACATTTAGGCTATAATTATACAGTATTTTAATGGTTGCCAAGTATATCATCTAAACTAAACACTAGTTATCTCCTGGGTCTTCCAGGTTGCCACACCCACCAAATCCTAAATTAAAAAGGGTCAACTTTCCTCTTTCCTATTTAGATCGAAACACATACCCAGGTACCTGTAAAGGAGAAAAGCAAGTGGATGCCCTTAGCCTTTCAAGATTGTTCCAATTTTGAAGTTTGGCCATAATAGCAAAGTAGAACAGGATTCCAGCAAAACTCCTTATTTGTACCAAATACAACACTGTCAACTAGCCCCAGTTCTCCACACCACCATGGAGAAACCCCAGTACTGGTCTTTTGCCTAGTTTTGATGCTTTAAGTCATTTTGCCCTTGATCTTTTATGTAAATATTCAGCTGTCATTATGCATCTATACACTAACAAATTGATTTTTTTTTTTGAGGGATAGAGAAATAATCAAAGGACATGCTTGACTGCAAAGGATGTTCTTCCTCTGCCATATGTTATACAAAGTCTCCTTTGAAAAGAAGTTAACTGGTGGGATTGCTACTGTAGTTTCTCCATCTTAAGCATGGTTAGGACTCTAGCTCTGGTTTTGGTGCTATTGGATCCTGCTTTATGTTACTGCTCAAATGCATATCTTGAAGTGCCTTACTTTGATTTCTCTAATGGCATAAAGTAGACATGTGTCTTTTCAAAGATTGCTTGTACACTGAAAATTCCAGTTACTATTCCCAAGCTCTTTAGTTCTATCCTTTCTTAGATACAAGCATTGCAATGATTACATTTATGCCATGACAACTTTACTAACCTTTATGCTAGTGCTTTACAGATCACTGATTCTACACAGTGCTTCTGGGAATTGTCACATTTCAATTCCTACACACATTCATTTGGAGGATCTAGTTTAATACTGATGCATTTCTTGGTTGTGCATAAATATCACTGACCTTAAAATGAACAGATTCAGTATGCACTGCCAGAAATATTTCAGACTGTACATCATTCATCATGTATTTATTAAGCACCTAGCACCTACTATGCTCATGGAAGGGTTTTTCCTCTTCTCTGGGATATTGTTTGTTGTTTTTCATATTTACAAAATTAAATGAAACATTCTTATCTGCAAATATTTTTATTAGGTATTTATCAGGCTGACTGAAGATTTCAGATTCGTGTGTGTGTGTGTGTGTGTGTGTGTGTGTATTTTCATGCTTATCTGTAAGATTTTTATGTCTTAGGTTGACAAAGTGTAGGAATGTAACCTGGAGAATGGAGCAAATCCTTGTGTTCTATTAGGTATATATATATATATATATATAGAGAGAGAGAGAGAGAGAGGGGGCGAGCGATATAGATATAGATATATAGATAGATATAGATAGATATAGATAAATAAAATACTTGCAGGAGAGTTGGGCTAGAATTTGGTTTTTCCATACTTTCCAGACACCATATTTCCAGGTGCTTCTACATGTTCTAGGTCAGGAAATCTTGTCATTTGTGGGGTAATTGACCCCCCTACAAGGGCACTGTAGGTGACATTATAGTAGAAAGTTTCTTAAGTAGCCTTCACTTAGCTGACTCATCCAGCAACATTCCCAGTGTGGTGTACAACGTGCAGAGGGATGCTAGAGGACAATGAATGCTCATGGTGCCTGTTAACTTCTCCCTCCAGGTGAATTGTGGGCCCCAAGAAAATCTGTCCTACTTGTTCCCAAACCTGATTATACCTATTATAACTGTCCTTACAAAATTTAATTAAACATTATTAAATTATTAAATTAATAAAACAAGGGTATATGATTGCACAAAGAATGTTGTTCCAAAGAAAACTTAAGTTTCAGTTTGGAAAATGAAAGAAGGTGAGACACTGAAAAAAGTCTATATTGGGCACCTGGGTGGCTCAGTTGGTTAAGTGTCCAACTCTTGATTTTGGCTCAAGTCATGATCTCAGGGTCATGAAATCAAGCCCCTCGGGGGCCGGGATCCATGCGCAGCAGGATGTCAGCTTGAGATTCTCTCTTTCCCTCACCCTCTTCCTTGCCCTTCTCAAATAATAGATAAATAAATCCTTAAACAAACCTCTATTAAATTAGTTGTGGATGGGATAACTGTAAAAGATTGGGAAAGCAAGTATCTATCAGTTCCCACTTTGCTTTAAAAAACTAAAAAAAGGGCACCTGGGTGGCTCAGTGGGTTGAGCCTCTGCCTTCGGCTCGGGTCATGATCTCAGGGTCCTGGGATCGAGTCCCGCATTGAGCTCTCTGCTCAGCGGGGAGCCTGCTTCCCTCTCTCTCTCTGCCTGCCTCTCTGCCTACTTGTGATCTCTCTCTGTCAAATAAATAAATAAAATCTTTAAAAAAATGTAGACAGTGAGATATGTGATAATGAAACTCTAGGAAACGCACACTCAACAGACCGAGGTCCTACAGCCAAATACTGGTTAAAAAAACCCAAACCATACAAAACAAAACCCTTTTATTTATGTTTTAGGCTAAAATAAGATATTTAAGATATGTGTATCTTATAAAGATATGTAAACATACACATATGTATGATTCCTTTTTATTAACCAGCCATCTAAATATTTGGATATATTTGCATGTACTTAAAATCAGAAACTAAATTTTGTAGTAAATAAAAAAACAGATGAATTGGGCTTTTCTACTTCAAAATAAAACTACAGCTTATGAAATTGATCTCTCTCACAGTTAGCAAAATTCTGCTACCTTTACAACTGCACTGATTCTTTGAATTCTTTGAGTCATGTTGATTAACATTTTCGAAGTATGGTGAGGTGTTCTTTCTCCATTTGACTTTTGTGGTTTATTTGTGACTTTTTTTTTTAAAGATTTTTATTTATTTATTTATTTATTTATTTGACAGAGAGAGAGAGAACACAAGTAGGCAGAGAGGCAGGCAGAGAGAGAGAGGAGGAAACAGGCTCCCCGCTGAGCAGAGAGCCTGATGTGGGGCTCAATCCCAGGACCCTGGGATCATGACCTGAGCTGAAGGCAGAGGCTTAACCCACTGAGCCACCCAGGCGCCCCTATTTGTGACTATTATTTTTGCAAAAAGTGTTTGAACACTTCATACATTACCCTAAGGTCCTCCTGTAATATTCAGTTACTTTCTTTGAATTGATGTCCCTTTTGGTTTTCTCTTCCTATGTGGTCTGCTGATTCAACTCTGTTGAATCTTACACTGAACAGGCTTTTCATGTGAGCTAAGTACCACTTCCAGTGGCTTAATTAGCTTCTGCATCTTTTGCAACATTTGCACCTTTACTTGCAATTGGTTTGCATTGTTTTGGGGTGAAAACTGCTAAATAGGTATACAAAATTGGCGTCTGCTAGAGCAGTGCTAATAAAATATAATGCAGGCCACAAAGGCAAGTCACATATGTAATTTAAAATTTTTAGTCTGCATTAAAAAAATAAGTGACATTAATTACTATATTGTGTTTTTATATAGTTCATCCAAAATATTACTATTTCAATATGTAATCAATATATAAAATATTATTCATTATAACTTTTGCCATTTGTTTTGTGCTATATCTTTGAAATCCGGTGTGTATTTTTTTTTAAAGATTTTTATTTATTTAACAGAGATCACAAGTAGGCAGAGAGAGAGAGAGGGAGAAGCAGGCCTCCCGCTGAGCAGAGAGCCCGATGCGGGGCTCGATCCCAGGACCCTGAGATCATGACCTGAGCCAAAAGCAGAGGCTTTAACCCACTGAGCCACCCAGGTGCCCCTGGTGTGTATTTTATACTTCAGAACATCTTGAACATCTTTTAGACTCGCCACATTTCATATGCTCAAAAGACATATGTAGGTGGTAGCTGTGATTCGGGCAGCCCAGTCCTAGAGCCATTGGACCTGACACTTATGAGTTTGATGTACTCTTAACTGCCTGGTTAGGCCAGATTGGGGTATAATTAAAAATATCCACCTTTATGTGTTCAGGAAATAAAAAAATCACAACAGATAGAAATTGGTAACATATAATAAATCAATTACTTTCTACCTCCAGTGGAGGTAGTCCAGTGTTTAACCTTACAAATAAATTTTAGGGACTATAATCAGTTATTTTTCTAAATTGCAATTCTGATTTTGTCTCTTCTTCTCAAACTTTTTAATGGTGTCACATTAAATAGAGAATAGAATCTAAATTCTTTCTTTCATTCATTCAACAGATATTAAGTGCATTAACTCCTATGTGCTAGTCACCATACAAGGCCCAAGAATTTCCTAGGATTGAAGTAGCAGACATGCTTTCTACCCTCCTGAACCTCTCAATCAATCTCCTCCTTCTAGTTTCCACCATTAACTGTTCTGCTCTACCATTCACCTTGTCGTGAGGCCTGGGCTCCAGTTACAAGTATCTATTTATTCCTTAGGTCGCCCCATACAGTTGTAGCTGGAAACAGCTGACGAGCCAGTGACTGTTTCCTAGCCATCCCTACAGTTAGATATGGCCATGTGACTGGTTCTCACCAATAGAATGTGAACCATGGCTTTAAAGAAATGGTACTGGTTGGATACAGATGACTACAATGCCCCATGGGATGGCAGAGTCACAGAATGAAAGGGTTCCTAAAGGACTAGGTAGAAAACAGCTCCTCTAGATAACCTGAATTCATTCCCTGGAATAAAATGCTATTGTCTTGTGCCATCAGTTATTTAGACTCATGTATTATAACAATTTAATCTACCAAAAATAACACAATATAATTTTCTTTGTTCACTAAAGCATTGTGATACTGCTTTTGATAGGAGAAGCACCAATACACAGACACAAGAAGACTTCAGTTTCAGCCAGGTTGGTGTTTGAATCTCAGTTCTTCCATTATTAGCTACATGACCTTTGGCAAGTTGCACACACTTCAGTCATCAGAAACATGGGGATTTTCTGTTGAAGCCTCCCCTTCTCCTCTCACTGTTACCATTACTTTGGTCTATACCATCCAGATTTCTATGCCAGGAACTACATCTCTCTGGCCTCTGAGGTCACTTTGCTGACTATATAGGCTGCTGGAAGGGAACCCCATACCCCTAACCTGAGCATTCCTTAACCAATGATGAGGATTGCAGTGGTGTACTGCAGATGGTTCTGCATCAGTTTATAAGAACCTGGAGTGCATGTGTCTTCCCAACTGCATTTTGGTAGCTTAAAATTGGCCATGCTGAGTGTATTTACACCATGGGAATTATTAGCAAATGCTACAAATCAGAACTCTACCATCTTCTACCAGAGCTGTTGGTTAAACACTGACCAACATGCCAGAATTTCTTACCCTTGGGGTGGGATAATTCAGGAGTGTGCTCCACAATGATTCTAGATTTTTTCCCCCCAGCAGGACTGATCTCCAGTTACCTATAGTGATTGCCAGCATGGAAATACAACCTTTATTAGCTGTCTTTCCTGTCTCAGTTCTCCATTCCTCTGCGCTCCCCTCTCGAACAACTGTTTGTATTAAAATCCTGTCTCAAGGTCTGGTTTTAGGGGAACTCAAACCAGGAAAGGAGCTAGCAATAAATAAAGTTGAAATTATGTAAAATGAATAGTGCTTAGCAGATGCTCCACAAATATTAGCAATTCCCTTTACTGAAATAATATATGGCTAAAACCTACTGTGCAGAATTCTTATCTGTTGATTAACCATAATAGGAATTGGAAGTATGCATTTAAAACTCAGTTGGCCTAAATATATAAATCACATCCAGTGACTTTTTAAAATTAGTTAATTAATTAATTGATTTTTTGGTGGTCAGCAAAGCAAGTTTATTAAGCAATAGCAAAGTGATAGTAAATAGCTCCCAACGAGGGAGGGGACCCAAAGAGGTTACCCTCCAATAACTTTTTTAAAGCTTTCATTATTTTAAATGGTTTTATCATACATATAGAAACTATAAATGTGGGACGCCTGGGTGGCTCAGTGGGTTAAAGCCTCTGCTTTCAGCTCAGGTCATGATCCCAGGGTCCTGGGATTGAGCCCCGCATCGGGCTCTCTGCTCAGAGGGAGCCTGCTTCTCCCTCTCTCTCTGCCTACTTGTGTTCTCTCTCTGTGTGTCAAATAAATAAATAAAATGTTAAAAAAAAAAGAAACTATAAATGTGAAAACTTAAGGTAAATGTCTAACATATCCAAAGAGACAAAGATAATTCAGGAATGTCATCTTTAGGCTCCATTTACATGCTGGTATCTATAGGCTTCTAATAAATTTAAAGTCTCTGATCCCTTTATTCATTGATTTTGATTTTTCACTAAAAACTGTCTGTTTTGTCTTATTTTGTTTTTTATTTTAGATTCCTATCTTGACCTCATATTTTATGTGACCTTTTAACAGTGATGTGTGCCAGGATCCCAGTATTCTAGTATTTATAATTGTAATTTTGGAGCCATTAGAAAGCTCTTTCAAGAAGAGGTCACCATTACAAAGCTATAACCACTCTGAGAACACAGCTATCCGCCGTTTTTCAAAAGTTCTCCTTACAACTCTTTGCTTCTGCGAAAGGCCTACATTAGTACCTATTTTCACTAACCAGAAGAAATATGAACTCACACACCACACTCAGCATCTCAGCGCCAAGCTGCCATAGCTTGGAACTGCGTCTGTGAGCATCTGTGTCTTATCTTGATTTGTTTTGGCATCTGTTAGCAAGATATGTCATAAGGTATCAGAAAAGCCTGAGAGATTATCATTATTATTATTGCATCTGGGAATGCTCAAAAACTTTTCCATATAAATTAGTAGTTGTTACTTCTTTGTTTTATGCCGTTTGGGCTTATAACGGGTTTCACAGGAAAGCTCTACTTTTGTATAGCAGGAGAAACCTATAGGCCTTTGTGATGCTCTTTGGTGATATTATGAATAACATTTCTTATCTTATTATATTTCAATAATAAATGGGTCTTTTCAGACACAAGGACTGAGGATGTTTTGGAAAAGCCAAATGATCAGTTTCTGGAGAAAGGAAAGCATAATTTAGTAAGAAAAACGCCAAACCCAGAGTCAGGGGTTCCAGATTATCACTCCTGTGTGTGTGTCTGTGTGATATTGGGTGAGTCATTCACTCATTTCCCTTCCCTGGATTTTAGTGTCCGCATTTTCAAAGTAAGGATCCTGAACAAGATGGTATGTAACATCTATTTCAGCTCTACTATTTTACGAAAATCTAAAATTTTATCAGAGACTGACACATATGGACAAAGGCCCCAATATGGGGCACCTGGGTGGCTCAGTGGGTTAAGCCTCTGCCTTCGGCTCAGGTCATGGTCTCAGCTCAACAGGGAGCCTGCTTCCCCTCCCCCCCCACCTGCCTCTCTGCCTACTTGCGATCTCTCTCTCTCTCAAATAAATAAATAAAATCTTTAAAAAAAATAAAAAAGGCCCCAATATGTACCCATCATTTGCTAGTCCTATCTTAATATGTCAAGGTCTATAAGACAGTATGAAAAGACTTATGTGCATGTTATATACTTGGTATTGTCTTTGTTGTGTCAATTACTATGTGAAAATCGAAAGTACTGCCTTCAGCTGGGGAAAAAAGGGGAACAAAGTGTTTTTCCTTAGGGTTTTACTATTAGAAGAAATGGCAGATTCTTGATTATGGTTTACTTACTGATGTTTTAAAGTGTTTTTTATATGTAATTTACTATTATTCAGACTTGCAAATTAAAGCAGTGAGATCTATTTTTTTCCCGTATAACATTGACAAGATTTAAAAGGGTGGACAGGGGCGCCTGGGTGGCTCATTGGGTTAAAGCCTCTGCCTTTGGCTCGGGTCATGATCCCAGGGTCCTGGGATCGAGCCCCACATCGGGCTCTCTGCTCAGCAGGAAACCTGCTTCCTCCCTCTCTCTGCCTGCCTCTCTGCCTACTTGTGATCTCTGTCTGTCAAATAAATAAATAAAATCTTTAAAAAAAAAAAAAGGTGGACAATGCCTGATGTGACTGCAGATAAGAAGAAACAGTCACCATTGGTAGGATTTAATCTGTACTTATGTTAACTGAGGGTCCCCCCAAAAGCAGAGCCTGAGACAGGGGAACAGGAGTGGGGGAGTGAAAAGGGAGGGCTAAAGACAGTCCAGGGGAGCCTTTTCTACCTAGTTACCACCCTTGTAGGCAGTCTGGACTAGATCCTTCAGGGATCTTCTGAGGAGCTATGTGGATTGTGCCTCACAACTGCATATGGGAAGGAGGAGGGGGAGCATTTACCCACCAGCTCCTGTCCTCGTAGGATAAGAGTTGCACTGATAAATGTTATGTTAGCCTGTCACATTTCAAGGTGTGCACATGTGCAAAAGCTGATCAGTGTCCCCAGGCCTTGAGAGACCCTGGGGAGAAATGGGAGATAATGAGGTCAGGCTGGAATGAGATGCTGTGCCACTACAGACAGCTGCACATAGCTATAGCAGTGACGGAAATAAAAGGTGGTAGAGATGAGAGGTGGGCACAGGAGGCATCCAGTATAGAACCATAGAGGACAATGTGAAATAGCTTTCAAATTTTTAAATAAAATTGTGTTTTGAAGCAGCATGGTTTTCTACACTGCAGAGAACCATTTCTATTTTATGGAAAACTGAGAATGCCCTTTAGAGCGGTGTTTACATTCATGACAGTGACAGTGCACCAGATGCTAATTAGTAGTGGCTAGATTTTCAAAAATTATGCTACCTAAGTGAATATTCACTCATGGAGAAGAGTGAAGTAACTTGTTGTACCTATTTATTGTATTGACAAAGATGTCTAAAATGTACTGAAGTGCAAAAGCAAGTACCAGAATAGAATAAAATTCCATTTTTGTAAAGCCTATAATTATTATGTATACTATATATAATGTTAATGTAATATGACAAACTTTTATATATTTCAAATACATATAAGATAGTTAATAGCAACTCTTGGGAGTTGGATGAAGGAAATTTCACTTTTTACTTCTATGTTGTTTGTCCATCTTAAAACAGACATGGATCTTTTCTCAATAATAAGTTTAAATAATACATACAAATATGAAATAATAAATCATTCAAAAAAGTTTCCCTTATTATCAGTGATTTTGTTTTGGTTAAGTTTTAGTTAGAGTCCTATAACTTGCCTAACTTTTTGAAAATCAGAGTGTTTCTATAACAAGGCTTTAATTTACGTACATTATGAAGTTTACGTTTGGGGTAGAGGAATAGTCAGGGTGACATTAAATGCTAGAATGCCAGGTTCCCTTTGGGGAGCATAAAACTTTACTGAACTTATTTTCCCCAAACTCTAGTGGTGAAATTTTGAGTTGGTTATGAAGCCTTTGCTCTTCAGTCTGAAATTATAACCCTGAAGGCCAATCCTTGCATATATTCAGTGTATGCTGTGGACACAGCCCATTTTTCAGCACAGTAAGTAATTTTAAAAAAGTGTTTTTGGTTAACTTAAAAAAAAAAAAACTAGGGGTGCCCGGGTGGCTCAGTTGGTTAAGCGGCTGCCTTCGGCTTGGGTCATGATTCCAGGGTCCTGGGATCGAGCCCCGCATCGGGCTCCCTGCTCAGCAGAGAGCTTGCTTCTCTCTCTCCCCCTCTCCCTGCCGCTCTGCTTACTTGTGCTCTCTCTCTAGCTCTCTGTTAAATAAACAAATAAAATATTAAAAAAACCACTAAAAAAGAAATACAATTCATGAGATGGAGGAAATAATCTTCATTTTTGGATTTAGTTTAGTGCCTCTCTGCATTTCCTTAGAGGACACCTATTACTGACTTCCATCTCTAATTAAATTACAAAGAAAAATAATTTCTGAAATGAAAAAGTCATTGAATCAACAGCTCTAAAACACAGGCTGTCTTTCTGGAGAAAACCCCCCCCCCCCCCACACACATTTTATTGGCAATTCCAGGATACATCCGTTGTCTCAGATGATTCTTGGCAGAGAATCTGCTGGGCCAAGCTGCAGGAAACATGGCAAGATGAAGAAGCTAAGCAGAAGCTTTTACTCTCCTCAGTTTATAGACTACAAAGCAAATTGGGTCATATGCTCATCTAAGAGAGAGGCAAAGGTAAACTAAAATGGGTTTTCTTTGAGAAGCACTCCAAATGTTGGCAAAAATCACAGAACTAGGGGCTCCTGGGTGGCTCAGTGGGTTAAAGTCTCTGCCTTCGGCTCAGGTCATGATCCCAGGGTCCTGGGATTGAGCCCCGCATCGGGCTCTCTGCTCAGCGGCGAGCCTGCTTCCCCTTCTCTCTCTGCCTATCTCTCTACCTACTTGTGACCTCTATCTGTCAAATAAATAAAATCTTAAAAAAAAAAAATCACAGGGACGCCTGGGTGGCTCAGTTGGTTAAGCCGCTGCCTTCGGCTCAGGTCATGATCCCAGCGTCCTGGGATCGAGTCGCACATTGGGCTCCTTGCTCGGCGGGGAGCCTGCTTCGCCCTCTGCCTCTGCCTGCCACTCTGTCTGCCTGTGCTCGCTCTCTCTCTCTCCCTCTCTCTGACAAATAAATAAATTTAAAAAAAATTTTAAAAAATCACAGAACTATTTCTTTATTGCTAAAGAGATCAGTGTAAGGTGGGAGGCCATAACTGTTCTAGCTTATTAGTATATAAATGAAAACTTTGGAATGCCAACTTATTTTAAGATAAGAAAACACTGGACTAGGCAGAGTAAGACTGGAAACAAACTTTTTGTCATATTTTAAATCACTTTTCATATTGCAGAGGGTCTCAAAGTTATGTTTTAAAGATTCATCTCCTTTAGAAATAAGGTATTGGGGCGCCTGGGTGGCTCAGTGGGTTAAGCCCCTGCCTTCGGCTCAGGTCATGATCTCGGGGTTCTGGGATCGAGTCCCGCATCGGGCTCTCTGCTCAGCAGGGAGCCTGCTTCCCTCTCTCTCTCTCTCTCTCTGCCTGTCTCTCTGTCTACTGTGATCTCTCTCTCTGTCAAATAAATAAAATCTAAAAAAAAAAAAAAAGAAATAAGGTATTGGTAAAATGAAGTGAACTAATTTGAAGAGTTAAGTTTTTAAAATTTTTCAAATATTAAAATGATCAGGGATGGAAATTATATAGAAATATCAGTAGAGATCAAAAGCTTCTGAGATATAAGAACATTTCTAAGCTGATTTTTAAATTGCCAGATTTTCCTAAAAGCAATTCTTTATCTTCCTGAAACAGTTGATCCTATGTTGGAACTTAGATTGTGTATTGAGGGTTGAGGACACCCAGGACATTTGCATTTTTTTTAGTTTCCAACTGCTTTGCAGGCTTGTTGGCTGGGACCAGTGTTCCTCACTGCACTTTCAGGGTCAGCCCCAGCTCTGCCTATTCATGTGACAGTTACTGATCATCGGGTCTGGCAGAAGAGAAAGAGGAGCTCCCGAACAGTCTGGCCTGTCTCATACTGGAGCTGTCAGTCTCCTCAGAAGCAGAGCATATGTTCAGAGTGGCCCCTTCTAACTCAGGTGATTTTTAGTTTTTCACTTGTTATCTCTTCACTTTTCCTTGGATTCTATTTTCATTTTATTTGAAGGGAAATAACTTTTCATATTAATCATATTAATCATAACTTTTCATATTAATCTAATCAACAATAATAATGTCAGCTTAGGTAACTGCCAAGAGGCTGTAATTGAGGAGAGGATGGCATAAAATCACCATCAGCTTAGTTCTCTGTGAAATGCTGCAGCTGTCCGTAACTAGGGAAGTTACTATTGGATTCACTGCCTTCTTTACCAACATACACACTGTGAGCTTGCTAATACCTAAAAGTCAGTCTTAATCCTTTATATTGGCATTGTAATATTTAATTTTCCTATTATTTTTGCTTGTATCTCTGTACTTTGCCCAAAATGAGTTGGTTATTTTTAATAGAAGAGGAATACTACATAATCCAGAGAACAATATAAATAGATTAAAATTATTGGTGGAAAGCCTAACAATAAAGACAAACTCATTCATGACAATGAAAAATGTAGGATTCAATTCAACCAACATTTGCTCAGGGCCCCTGTCTGTCAGGTGTTTTTGCATACTGTCGCCCACTTAATTCTTCCACAGGTGTTTTTGGAGACAGACCTAGTTCCCCCTGTTTTACAGATTGGGAAATGGAATCATAGGGAGATTTCTTTTTTATCCTGCTGCAAATCACTTAGCTGGAAAATTGGCACGATAGGATGCTAACTCTAAATTTGGTCTTCTAACCATAATACATCACTGCTTCCAGGAAGAATAAATGTACTCTTTGTGTAACAATCAGGCATATCTAATCAGTCAATAAATGTTTATCAAGTGCCTATCAGGCACCAGGCACTTGAAGGTTTTCTGTATAACGATAGTGAAATCAATCAAGGTCCTCAACCAGTCCTATTTTGAGCAGTAGCACAAAAGCAGGTCACTGGGGCTAAAAATTTAGTGGGTGGTAAAAGTAACAAAATTTCTTTTAATGACACTGAGTAACTCAAACAAGGGCCATGACTGTCATTTCGGCTAATTAGCATTATGTTCTAACTCACTGAGTTACCGGCTCTCCAAAGTGGGCCTGGAATTCCATAACAGATTCTTAGGTATTTCAGTAGAAGATCCAACACTAGCTCTTCAGGATACGCAAATACTGATATAACACTCTCAGTTTTGTATTTTTTCAGTTTTGCGAATTGAGTACGTCACGTTTACCCTCTTAGTAAGTCTATTTCAAAGTTCAGCTCTTTCATCATTTTCTAAAGATGCTCACATGGATAAGGAAGAAAAAATATCAGCTAAAGATGCCAAGAAAACACTTTACTTTAATAAAGGCCTCATAACTGAAGGAATGCTAATCACATATTCTTCCTAAATTGAGTTTTGGGCTGATTTCAATACGGAAAGCTCCAGTGAGAAAGGATGAGTCCCAGAAATTTGCAAATACTTGAAAACAGGATTTTATTTATTCTTCATCTTTGATTCTAATCTTTTCTATTAGCATTCAGTAGGGCTAACACAAGTCCAGTGGGGATGGATACACAGAGATGGTTAAAAACAAAAACAAACAAGCAAAAACATTAGCTGGCCATCAGTGAACAATAGCAAATAAAAATATCATTGTTCTTCGACTCTTAATTTTACAAAAGCCTTTGGGTGAAATATTACCTCTATTTTCCGAAGTGCCTCCCTTTACCAAGTAATTAAAAATTTAATTGAACTCAAAAGGGCAGAAGAGGCCCTCAGCGTTTTACACTTGAAGTATAATCAGCATCTAATTTGTTTAAATGCATGGCCAAATGATGAGACATTATACAATAGTATATGGCGTATGTTTTTATCATTTTCCCCTCTAATATTTCTGTGTCACTGAATTAGAAACCATATCATAAAATAGTGGTTGTAGGCAGATGACCTGAAAGCCCAGTCAAAACAACCCAAGTCTGGTTTTTCTTAAAATGGTGATAAATTAATGCTGCTGCACTTGAAAATCTCAGAAGTATCTTATGTGCAATCCTGTCTTTTCCTTCCCAGCACAAGTGAAAAAGAAAAGGTGTGTTTTCTAACCCATCTGTACATTTCTTATGGCCAGCATGATACCCTTTAGGAAATCTCTAGGGCTGCTGACAGGCCAGAAGAAGAAGTGAATGGCTTAAGATGGTGTTTGGTTTACTCGTAGGAAAAGGGCGAGAGCAATTCCTATGAGTAGCAGAAAGTGAAATCAGTAGTTTTGGTAGAGGAGAAGGAAGGACTCCATTAGTGAGGCATCTGTGACCAAGGCATCTTCCTTCTCCCTTTTAACTAGCTCCTCTGTGACCCATGAGGCCAGGGCCGCCATACCTCCTGCAATATCTCCTCCCTACAGTCCCACAACAGGGTTTACAGTAGATAGAACATTCCCTGCAGTGGGGAATTATATCCTGGAACACTGAGTTGGATCTGGGATGCTTTCCCACACTGGCCCCTCTCTGGAGGGCGAATCCATTCCAGGGAGCCTTGCCTTTCACAAAGAAGAGAGAACTATCCCCGGGGCTCCCACCAGCTTCTCCAGGAGCTGAGCTGGAATTATATCCATTATTTTCTCGACAACAGTATTAGACATGTTAGTTTGATGCTATAGGACTATTAATCTTATACTATATATTGGAAGTTACAACAGATTTTCTGTTCCAAGATTTTATAAACTGAAGGTCAAAACCAATTAAATGATTAGGAAATCATGTTATTGGTTTGTAACCACTATAAAAAAAATCAAATAGGATAGAAAATATGAGAGTGCATTGTCTGAAGTGCAACATGGATCTTCTGTGTGTGTGTGTGTGTGTATGTGTGTGTATGCATATTCATATAGTTACACTGTAAAGCGTATTCCTTACCACGTGTTACAGTACAGTAGGATTCAAGATCATTCAAAGTAGGACCTAACCTACATTTATACATTTCACTTCTACCTGTTGAATCAGGCCTATGTAGCAAAAGTCAATTCGGTGACAATAAGTGAATTTGCCTCAACCAGTTCATTGAAAATCCATTCCATGAATGATTTAATCACAAACTTACACTTCATTGCCTTACTGGGGACTTTTCCTATATTCTAGTTTCCTTAAAGCTTTGCTATAGTCCTGTAGCTAGAGATTTGTTAGACTCGTCAAATTATCAGTTTTGGTTACCATTCTCACAATTTAGATACCTCTGTCTCTTTTGCCCCTGGCCACATGGATGTCTTGTATGGTAACATAGCTGTGATGAGTTTTCTGACAAATTTCCGCAAATCTGTCATTTGGCAAATTAATCATTTGGTATATTGACTTATAGCAAACTGACCTATGATTCACTCATATTGTTTCTCCTTAGGAAATTTTTTCCCACTCATTTCCATTCACCAGGACCTCTCTGTTCTCTGGTTGCTTGAACAGTCTCTCTCTGAATTATACTGTGCATTATGATATGCTGTGCTATTCTCTAGTTATACTACATCACAGTGTCATACCATATTGACATATATGTTTGAATGTAAACTTGGAGCAAGACCACCTGGGTTTGAACCTGATTCTGCAACTTAGTAGCTGTGTAACTGAATAAATTACTTAATCTCCATGTGCACTGGTTCCCTCATCTAGAAAATGGGCACAATAGTGGTACCTATCTTATGGGGTCCGAGAGAGGGGGTGGATGAGTTAAAACATATGAAGCACTTAAAATAGTGTCTGGACAACAGAAAGTACTACATAAGTGTTAGTTGTTCTACTTCTATATAAAATAACATATAAAGTACTTATAAATAAAGTAACTTTAGAATCATAGATTTGGGTTTCTTTTTACTTACCAGCTTCCAACATTTAAAAACCTGTCTTTTCCACCTTACATCATCAATTAACCATGGATTATTCCCAGAGATCTATAATATCCTTAGCTGTGTGGAACCAAGAAGGCATTTGAAAGTGATAAAAAGCAAAAAAGCTTATAGTGTTGTTAAAAAATGATATGAACATGAAGCCGTTCATGAGGATGACAGTCCTGTACAAACAGGCACCAGATTCTACAATTATGTAATTAGAAAACATCATAGTGTATAGTGATGCACCGATCCCAAGAGTTGGACAATATGTGCCAAATAATATAGTTTATTTTCCTCTAGGTACACACTGTTCTCCCAATAAACTGAGATTCCAGCCATCTCAGTGTCTCTCCTCCACACGAAAGCACTAATTCCTATGAATTTTCTGAAGAAGGGGCACCTTGGTGGCACAGTTGGTGGAGTGTCTGACTCTTGATTTCAGCTCAAGTCATGATCTCAGAGCTGTGAGATCGATGCCCCAGGTCGGGCTCTACACTCAGTGCAAAGTGATTGAGATTATCTCTCTCCTCTTCCTCTGCTCATCCCCCATTCTTTGGCTCCCTTTCCACCTCTCTGGTCATGAGACCCTTTTCAGAGGCACCTGCATCGATGGTGTCAGGCAGTGGCTGGTCCTGATCTCAGGGTTGGTGGCACAGCCAGTGTGGTGGCACCAGGGGACCTATACTCCTCAAGACAACAACAGTCAACAGAGGTAGCCTAACCCACTGAGCCGAAGGCAGAGGCTTAACCCACTGAGCCACCCAGGTGCCCCAAACAACAGAGGTAGCCTAATGCCTGGTGAGGAAAGGTCTGTTTGTTTTTAAATTAAAATTTATACTCTACTCTAGCGAGGAAGTGAAACCAAGTTTGTATTTGGTCATTACGAAAGTTGTGTGTGGAAACTTATGTGAAAAAAAGTAAGATAAATATCTCTCTATATGTACATTTATCACAATATCATTTGCATAAGTTAAAAATAAATGTACACCTATACTATTATGACTCATGCTTGTCTCTGTGTGCATGTTTTGTATACACATGCTTTAAAAAAAATATACCCCCAAAAGCCTATTAAGATATTTGCTCAGTTTCAATTTGAGCAGTTCAATTGGAATTGTCAGAGATAGAGTACTTGTTCAAAAAATCTTGAGAGTTTAAAAAAAAAAACAATGCAAAGAGATGAGACCTGGTCTGAGAAACTTTGAGGGAGAAGGAAAAATGGCTAACCTCACATATGGGCTTTGTTTGGAAACATTGCCTTAGTCAGTTTCAGCAAGAGGAGACTTGCCATTTAAACAACCCAGAGAAGAGATGGGGAGGACATCTCCACAAAGAGGAACAGGCAGTTTTACATGGAATTATCACTAGGACTTTGTTTCAAAATTGATTATAAAAATGATATGTGGATAAAAATGAAGTAAATTAAAAATATATGCATCAAAACTATCTTGAAAAAGAATAAAATTGAAATATTCATACTTCCTGATTTCAAAATTTATTATAAAACAACAAGAATCAAGATATTATGGTACTGGCATATGGAACAGACATACAGGTCAGTGGAATGAACTGACAATCCAGACATAATGCCTCGTATTTATGGTAAATTGATTTTTGACACAAATATTAAGACAATTAGATAGAAGAAAGAATAGTGTTTTTGACAAATGGTTCTGGGACAACCAGATAGCGACATGAAAAAGAATGAAGTTGGATCCATACCTCACAGCATATATAAAAATTTACTCAAAATGGATCAAAGGCCAAGTGTAAGGGGGTAGAATTATAAAACTCTTGGAAGATAGGAGTAAATCTTTGTGACTTTGTATTTCATAATCGTTTTCTTAAATATGACACAAAGCACAAGCAGTAAAAGAAGAAATTAGACTTCAACAAAATGAGTAACTTTTTAGTTTCAAAGGATACTATAAAAAAATCGAAGGGACAACCCTGATAAGATTTTTTTCTTTCATCTAGCCATTTATTCAACAGATGCTTTCCAGATACCAGGCACTGTGATCAAAGCTGCGATTCAAATATAAAAGTACTTTAGTCCTTGAGCTCAAGGAGTTTTCAGTCTATTGGGAGAAACAAACACTCAAAGCAACAGTTATAATATGGTAAGATAAATGCCATTATGAAGGTATTATGGAAACTAATGAATTGGGGTCCTTTACTTAGAGGCTAGTATGATAGTAATGTGCCAGGCATTCAGAATTTCAGATTAGCTAAAGTCTAGCTCTAGATTGCCTAGATTTAAATACCATCCCTTCTTCTTTGAATTGACAAGTTAGCCACAGACAAGTTAGGTGACTAGTGTGTGCCATGATTTCATCATTTTGAAGTGGAGATAATAATTACACTTCTTGTGTTAGGCTGATACCAAGACAAAACAACTTAATATATGTAAAACACTAGAATTAGTAATCTTTAGCAATATTTACATATACTATATGTTAATTATAATTATCACCCCTTATTTTCAAAATAGACTTGACATTCCATTAGAGCAGTAGTTTCCAAAGATAATCCATTGAGAGCAGGAAGAAAATACTATAAATTCTTTCCTATTTATTTATTTTTAGATTATGTATTTATTTATTTATCAGAGAGAGAGAGAGCCAGAGAGCACAAGTGGAGTGAATGGCAGAGGGAGAGGGAAAGCAGACTCCCCATGGAGCAGGGAGCCAGATGCGGGGCTCTATCCCAGGACCCGGGGATCATGACCCGAGGCAAAGGCAGACACTTAACCAACTGAGCCACCCAGGTGGCCCATCTTTCTTATTTATTTTTATTATCCCTTTTCAATTCTATTTTGTGTGTCTTAGAATATGTATATTAGTAGAGAAGTATACATATATAGTTTATTAATCAGTGAAAAAACACATTTATAGATTTTATGGTAAATGTTAATTTCTTTTAACTGGTACTCATTCAGAAGCTTAGAGATGATCACATTACTGAACTATATGACACTTCTGTCCACAGAAAGGACTTGGAATTTATAATTTACCAAGCACCTTTACATACATCACCTCAAATGGCAAGAATATACTGAGCATATTAGTAACTATATGCTTTTCATCACGTTCTGATTCTTGCTACATCCAAGTGGATGGAAGTGAATGATGCAGATACAGGCATACCAGAGTAAATGATTTCAGGTCAGTTCTTACACCCTTGAGGAGGCATCTGCTAGGCTTTGCAGGGGCTCAGAGAAGTTGTCTCGTATTTTGCTAGCCTATGTGCTCATCACACACACTCAGCTATTGTATGGAAATACACGAGAAATACAAAAATCCATTGGAGTATAAGTTGCACATATCATTGGTTAACATTTTTTCCAGCGTGAGGGTTAATGAATGATCTTTTTTAGGTGTTTACTTTCTTGAGATTTTAGAAGTTCCATGAGGCAAGCATAAAAAACCATTGACTATGTAAAGCAATCTGGTCTTCTTGTCTACATGACTCATTTTCAGAATTTTTTGGTGTAAAAGAGACTGAAGACACCACCAAAACAACAGCTGCTTAGCTATAGATTACAAAAACAAGCCTCTCTTGCAAAATTATTTTTGAAGGGTTTTATTTAAAGTAATTTACAAATTCATGAAGGATTTTGCTTAATACATTCATACTTGATACGGCTTTTGAAGGCATTTAGGGAAGGTCTGGGAATTACACAGGAGCAACCCTTTTTTCCTTCACTGATAATTTGAAGAATAATTTATGTACACCAAAAGTAAAGCCATATTTGTTAAAAATTCCATAAGCTCACTACTTATTTAATTGGGGTTCCATAAGACCCTGTTCATTAAACAGGAAAGCTTCTTGAGTCAAAAGAGAGTTATCATCAACTTCTCACTTACTAGAAAGATAACACAGAGGAGATGGTGATAATTAGTGGGAAACTTTGGCACATACAAATTACTAGAGCTTTGGAAATTCTGTTCTCAGTTGAAACACACACACACACACACACACACACACACACACAACTATTCCCTTTACCAAGGCTCATTTTCCTAAATTGAGTTATTTTCTCCTTTGGTTTTGTTTTGTATTTCTTGATTTTTAAGAGACAAAAATCCAAAGCATTTGTCTTAACCTAGAGTCTACTCTGCATTTGAAGCTGACTCATGCCCGCCTTGGACAAGTCATTACCTCCTCCTTCCTCAGTTCCTCCATCTGCAAAACAAGGATAATAATGACTACCTCACAAACTTGCTGTGTGAGTTTATTAGCTAATAATGTTGATGAAGCATTTCTAAAGATGGAATGTACTGATTATTGTTATTTTTGATATACTTACTTAATTTGGGATATGCACTCTGAATTTTTTAATGAGAGTAAATGACCCTCAACTTTCTGTTCTTTTGATTGTGTATGTGTGTCAAAGTGATTTGGTCTCTTAAGAAAAACAAATATTGGGGCACCTGGGTGGCTCAGTGGTTAAAGCCTCTGCCTTCGGCTCAGGTCATGATCCCAGGGTCCTGGGATCAAGCCCCGAATCAGGCTCTCTGCTCAGCGGTGAGCCTGCTTCCCCTCCTCTCTCTGCCTGCCTCTCTGCCTACTTGTGATCTCTCTCTGTCAAATAAATAAGTAAACTCTTTAAAAAATGAAAAACAAATATTGTGAACTTCTGGTTAATATGTTAATGAAGTATGACTTACCTTGAATGTTTAATTGACAGACTACTCCTTTGATATTCATAACAATCTGTAAGTGTTGGGAAACACAAAGAGGACTGTTTCTTAATTTTTGAAGGTCCAAATGTCTCCTTTTCTTGAACAAAACAAAAGAATGTTGGGAGTATGAAGTTCAAATGCTATTTTCTTTATGTGGGTACTTCCTTTGGTAATTTCCAGATTTAGTAAATTTCATCCTTTTTACCTGATGAGCTTCTTTTTTAAGGATTTGAGAGCTACAAAACACACAAGGCATAGCCTATTATCAATGAATCGATACAAGCTTAATGAATATCTTCTTTCTACTAGTCCTGGTATAAGTAACGTGGGCTAGCTGACCTCAAAGTGTAGTCTCAGGACCAACATCACCTGGGAACATGTTAGATAGGTAAATTTTGGATCTCATGGAAGACCTCACCAAAGACCTCTGAATCAGAAACTCTGGGGAGGGAGTTTAGCAATCTGTGTTTTTTAAGAATTTTTTTTCTTTTTTTAAGATTTTATTTGTCAGAGAGAGAGAGAGAGAGAGCGCGCGCACAAGCAGGGAGAGCGGCAGGCAGAACGAGAAGCAGGTTTCTGCTGAGGAAGGAGCTCAGTGTGGGGCTTGAACCCAGGACCTGGGGATTATGACCTGATCCAAAGGCAGACATTTAACCAACTGAGCCATCCAGGCATTCCAGCAATCTGTGTTTCAACAAATCCTCTTGGTGTTTGCTGAAGTCCAAGAAGCATATTGCTCTGGAGGATATAAAGTTGGTTAGATTGTTTGTAATTTATAAACTGTCCCCATCCGTGTTTGCTGCCAGCATTTGGACTGATACAGTCTGTCAGGGCACACCTCCCAAATAAGTGCATTTGTTTACTATTATATACTTGCATTTTTGGGTTTAGTTTAAGAAACACTCTGTATTATTACTTCTTGTACCTCTATTCTATAAACAGGAGTAGGTATTGATGTTGCCCTGGGAATATAAGATTCTTTTACCCAAATTCAATTTTTCTAGGACTGATGATCAGTCCTACATTGTAGGGTTTAGACAAGAGCCCACATCTGTGCGGAAGGATAGTTTAAGGCTGTGATAAAGGCAGCTCAGCGTTGGAAAGTAAGACTGATTGGAGTGGTGGCAATAGGAGGGTGTAATAGGAGGGTGGCAATAGGTGGTTTGCTTTTGTGCTTCTGGCTCTGTTTTCTTTTTACTATTTTTATTTTGTACTACAAACAACAACAACCAGTTACATACTGCTTTTATTCACATTCATATGGATTTTGGGGAATTACTGCTTTTATCCTTGAAGAAATAACTTGCAGACAAAAGAGTAATACCTGTAAATTCCAGAAGTCAACAAACAGCTTGAAGACAACCCCTATGGTCAGGGAAGAAAACACTTGTTCTAAGAAATGAGACAAGCACGTAGAAGGACAACTAACCGGGGGAGATGACTGTTTCAGTGCCACCTGACTTAGACAGTAGGTACTTTTGTTCTCCCACCCCCCCACCCCGGTGCTACCACATCAAAGGTCTGATTAGGTATAAGATCTGAAGAACTTTTTTCAAATGACAGAAAAGATGGTTTGAGGAGAGGTATGATAAGAAAGTCTCGAGTATGAATAAGAATTGTGCAAAGTCCAAAGTCAGGGAAGAATATAGGAGACAGGACACCCAGAAAGATCAACATCTCACTACTTCAAGCAATTGTCTCCACGGGGCTCAAGGAGTCTCAAAATCATCTGAGGTTAGAAATCAGCACACAGACTGTGTCCCTACAAACCCTGTTGGGTTATTTTCCTGACTGGATGATGATAAGCTTATGCCCTAAAGCAATGGAGACAGAGTCTGAGATTGTCAAAGTCAAAGTAAGGTGGAAATTGTGTTTCCTTTAAAATGAATTGACTGGGGCGCCTGGGTGGCTCAGTGGGCTAAGCCGCTGCCTTCGGCTCAGGTCATGATCTCGGGGTCCTGGGATTGAGTCCCACATGGGGCTCTCTGCTCGGCAGGGAGCCTGCTTCCCTCTCTCTCTGCATGCCTCTCTGTCTACTGTGATCTCTTTCTGTCAAATAAATAAATAAAATTTAAAAAAAAAAGAATTGACTTCATAACTTTTTTCCATTTTTTAAAAGATTTTATTTATTTATTTGACAGACAGAGATCACAAGTAGGCAGAGAGGCAGGAAAGCAGGCTCCCAGCTGAGCAGAGAGCCCAATGTGGGGCTCAATCCCAGGACCCTGGGATCATGACCTGAGCCGAAGCCAGAGGCTTTAACCCACTGAGCCACCCAGGCACCCACTTTTTCCATTTTTCTACAGGTTATCTATTGCCTTAAGCTTGAAATGAAAAGGTGAACTAGTCAGCGTACAGAGAAGTGCAGACTTGAGAAGGCACCGGGTCTGGAAGTACAGTAGTCAACACATGCTGTGCTTTCATAATAGCTTGACCTTCCTTCAGTCCCCAAAACCCATCCCTAAGGTTGGTCTGGAGTTCGTTTTGCAGGTCTGTCTCCCATAGTGGGAGACAGTGAGGGTTTCAATATTATATGAAATGTCTGAGTTTAAAAATAAAATCACAGTTGTTGGAGTTGAGCTAATTCCCCTAGCCCAGTTTTTGCAGGATGTGGCTGTGGCTGTGGGGTTCCTGCTGAGCTCTGAGACTGCTGAATGTGTAGACACTGGAACCAGCACTGAGGTAGGGAATGTGCAGTAGGAACATTTGCAATGTTTGCAAATGGGCCATGAATAATAAGAGCGGGCTGCCTCTCCTTGGCAGGAGGGAGCCGGGGAGTGGGTGTGGAAGGCAGGATCTCAGACTCATACCGCAAGAGCTGCTGGCCCATGAAGCCAAAGTTGGACAAGACCATGCTCCTCCTCTGCTTGATGTAATCGAAGGTATCCTTCAGGCAGAACTGCTTGGTCTTCATAAGGCAAGACACGCAGATGGTGTGTGAATGGGAGAGCCCAGCCTCACAGTGAACCAAAACCTTGCTTCCCCTTTCCCTGACATCGTGAAGCTTATTAAAGTGGGAGCTAATGTCAGTCATGTGACTGTTTTACACGGGTTCCATCTGTACTGCCCGTAGGTCATGCAGGATTCCAAGGTCTGCCGTGAGGCATTCAGCAGGGCTGTGATGTGGCAGTTGGCCAAGAACTCGCGCTTGGATGCATGGTAGGCTCTTCCAAGGTGGAAGACCTGGGCACTGAGCTGCCCGGGTCACAAGCTGGCCTGTAGCTGATGTTGCGCATTGGTTTCCACACTGACTCATGAGGCCTTTCTTGGTTTCAACTTCCTCTTGTGAAATGGGTTTTCTATCCATGCAACACTCAGGATATTCTGAATAGAAAGCCTCTTACCTCCCTTTGAGAAAGGAGATCGACCGCCCGCTGGAAGGCAGGTGAGGAAAGAGGAGCGCGGGACGCCCACGTCGCTCCGTTCGCAAAGCCCCGGGTCCCACACACGGCGTTCGACTGCCCCAGCTGCGCGTGCGCACGCCAGCTCTCGGCCGCACGCAGCGTCTGTACCGTGCCGCCGTCTCTGACGCAGCACCACCCAACTGGGGCTGGTGTGGAGCCAGGGGCTCTGGGTTTTTGGTCTTGCGTTTTTGCTGGGTAGAGCCCTTGGATTTTCTCAGCTGGGTTCCGCCTTCCCATGTGAATGAGATCTTTTTGCCAGATGACGTGGCTTTGCCCTCAGGTCCACTAGTAAATAGCTGTTGCTTCGGTCCTTGTCAGGCAAGGGATGTTCCAGATGCTTTCTGGTAGCATTCATGGAGCTGGTGGGGTTGTGGAATATAAATGACCACTTCGTCTACCCTGATGCCCCTAAGTATGGGCTGTGGCTCTGACGATGTCCACCCTCCTGTCCTTTGTTCCTACAAGGGCCGCTCCTGCCTGCTCCTGGCTCCTCCAGGTAGGTCTGTCGTCTCTGAAGCCAGACTTTTCTCCTTGATGGTCTAGGATGGCAAACACAAGATGTGTGTGTGTACCACCTGAACACATACCTGACAGGTAAGTGTGCCTGCTATGGAGATACTAGGGAGGCTTCCACTGGCTCCGTAGCCGCGCAAGTCTCAGGACTCCAGCTAGAGACTGGGATTAGTCCTCGTAGTGGTGAGAGCTCTTGAGAGGGAAGGTGAAATCTGGCTTCCGTTTCTCTAAAATGGATGGATTTATGGGAGTAGCACCTCCTTGGACACTTGTCTTTGATACGGTGGAGGCCCCTCTAGCTCTGATCCCATCATCCCCCTTACTGGGGGGAGCTGGGCCTGTTCTGTCGGAATGTCTGAGTATTGCTCTGCTCTAGATTGTGTGTTGGCCAGGCTCACCGCCACCTTCAAGTCGCTTGGATGGGAAAAGAGAAGCTGGAATGAGTGGTTTTTTTGCTCTTGAGGAGGGTAAAACTTATATTGTTGTTAAACAGGTCTCTGATTGGGATACAACCTATTCCCCTGTTCCTGTCCTTCTTTGTATCATAGGCCTAGGGCTGGCCGAAAGCTGACCTGCGCCTTATGATGTCAGTTCCTCACCATCTGGCATTCCTCTTTGGAGTACTCTGTCATGGGCTGGTTTGGATGCAGACACTAAGGCGTTAGTTACTGGTCTGTGTCAATTGAGAACCTGGGACTCTCTGGGTATGGAGGACGTTGCTGGATGCTGATCCTTGGTTGAGCGTTGGGCCTTTGGTCTCATAGAAAGGTTAAAAGTTTCTCCTTGTCATTTAAGAAGCTTTCTGAGTAATGACTGCTTAACTTAATTATAATGGGTTTTTAATGATCATTAATAACACTCTTTAGCCATGGTGCCAGAGTTGTGGTCTCTTATGTTGGATATGTATCTCTTAGGCAACACTAACATAAATAATATATTATTCCACTTATATGAGGTACCTAGAATAGTCAAATTCATAGACAGAAGATATAATGGTGGTTGACAAGGCCTGGGCAGAGTTGGGAGAAACTGTTTAATTGGTATAGAGTTTCAGCTTAGGATGATGAAGAGTTCTGCAGGTGGAAGCTGATAATGGTACACAACAATGAGAACATACTTAATGCCACACAACTGTACACTTAAAAATAGTTAAGATGGTAAATTGTATTTTGTCTATTTACCACAATTAAAAATATTTATCTTGGGATGCCTGGGTGGCTCAGTTGGTTAAGCGGTTGCCTTCGGCTCAGGTCATGATCCCAGCGTCCTGGGATCGAGTCCCACATCCGGCTCCTTGCTCGGCGGGGAGCCTGCTTCTCCCTCTGCCTCTGCCTGCCACTCTGTCTGCCTGTGCTCGCTCTCTCTCTCTGACAAATAAGTAAATTAAAAAAAAAATTAAAAAAAATATTTATCTTAAAAGAAGCAAAACTGATACTGTTAGGATAATGGTTACTGTTAGCTAATAGGTGGGGCAATAGGGGGTATGAAGGAGGTCACTAAGATGGGGAATGTTCTTAATCTGGGTGGTGGTCCCATGGGTATGTTCAGTTCATGAAAATTCATCAAGCTGTTAACTGACGTGCACTTGTGTCTGAACACTAAAGTGCAAAGTCACCGTGGATGAAAAAGAAAGCAGTGTCAAGTTTTTTTAAAAGATTTTATTTATGTATTTGACAGACAGAGATCACAAGTAGGCAAGAGAGGCAGGCAGGGAGAGAGGAGGAAGCAGGCTCTCCACGGAGCAGAGAGCCCAATGTGGGGCTCGATCCCAGGACCCTGGGATCATGACCCGAGCCAAAAGCAGAGGCTTTAACCCACTGAGCCACCCAGGGGCCCCCAGTGTCAAGTTTTAAAGCACATTAGTTTGTGCTATATTACACTACTGAGTGCCATGTGCAAGGCACTCTCTCACTCATTTGGCACTATTACTACACTCTGAGGGAGGTGCTGCTTTATGAAAGGAAATTGAGGAACGGCGATTCCCAAGGAAAGAGTAATCATTTACAAGTTTGTAGTATGAGATATCAGCTATTTCAAATCTTCTGGGTATACATCTTTATGGGTGTATTCTCTTGTCTACTCAGTTTAAAATTTTTCAATCTTCAAAATAGAACTTGTAATTCTTAAATAAGACCTGGTGTTAAATTACATGTGTCTCTGGGGCGTCTGGGTGGCTCAGTGGGTTAAAGCCTCTGCCTTCAGCTCAGGTCATGATCCCAGGGTCCTGGGATCGAGCCCCGCATCGGGCTCTCTGTTCCCTGCTCCGAGGAGATCCTGCTTCCTCCTCTCTCTCTGTCTGCCTCTCTGCCTACTTGTGATCTCTCTGTCTGTCAAATAAATAAATAAAAATCTTAAAAAAAAAACAAGTCCTTTAAAAAAAATAAATAAATTACATGTGTCTCAACCAGAAGGAAAAAAAATATCCAGTTTAGAATAAGCATAAACTTTCTCACCCATGTCAATTTCAGGATAAGCAGGGATCATAGGATGGGTGCTAGCTCTGGATAATTCAAAAGCAATCATGATAGCCCTATTTTTTTAGTCTAAGTGATTTTTAAAAAATTGTGATGCCTCTAAAATTTGTTAGAGGGTGGGGACCAAATTAGGAATTCATTTGGAAAAGTATACATTTAAAAATGTACAAAGTGTACTATTTTGTATTAAAATATCCTTTTCTTTCTTCATCCCTACTTACTTTACAGGAGGGAGGAACATTCTGATAAGTCTTCCCCTCTAGATTCTACTTTCCTGTGTCTGTCTGCTATCCCCACCCTTCTGTTTCCATATTTGTCTAAGGCATGTTTGTCCTTCCCTGTTTAGTTTTACTGAGCTTTGCAACAGTACCACAGCTACCTTCAGCCTCAGCCACATCTACTATCTCTGATCAGAACTCACAGCAGCCCTGGGTGGGATCCTGCTGCAGTACAGAGGCATGTGCCCTGGTTGGCTGCTCTGGGCCTTGTTCTCTATCATAGCCCATCAGATTTTTGAGACTGCATCTTGCCCCAGGGATTGGATCTGGTTAAAATAAACTGTTCAGAACACTTTCACAGTTTTTATCTGGAGAGATTGGAAAGAAGGCAGAGAAGGACAGTCATTTTGGAAAAGATAAAGAAAAGCAGGACAGGAAATGGGGACGAGATAGGGGTAGAAGTTCGTTCTTATCACAGCCAAACTGGTGCATCTTGCTATATATCTTCTGAAATATCTCCTTTGACCAGCACTTTATAAGATGTCTGCTGGCTGGTAACTCCTTCTTATTTTACAATCCCGAATTCAAGGGTGCCCATCAGAGAAGAATACAGTCTCTATTGAAAAGACTCCCACATGAAGCCCATTGTGCTATTCCCTAATTTTAGCTTGAATTCAGGCATGCTAACATATTTTAAATGGGGAATCTGTATTCACCCTTACTCACTGCATACAAGCCATTCTCCCGCTATGTGGAAACCTCCCATTTCTTTTCCCCACTGTATCTTTGGTCAACAGTTATAAACTCTTTCTCAGACAGCTGGTTGTATGTTAAAGTCTATTTATAACAGTCAACGGACAACTGCTTGTTTATGGGGAATCATGGCAATTTTTGCTTAGGAAGGACAATTGGGGCATTTCTTCTGTTGTGGAGCGGGTTTAGCCACTGGAGTCCGCAGACATTGCCTCGCTTGTCTTCTTACATTCTGTGGACTGAGGTTACCCTGGGTGCTAATGATGAATTCAAATCCGGCACAGACTGCTGGTTCTTCAGTCAAGGTTTTTGGGGGCTGGACAATAGAAAACATGAAACAATTATACTTTGTGAGGAGCAAGGAAGTATAAAAGTACCCATAGTTGGGAGGAACAACATACTATACTCAAAATCTGAGTACAGTTCATGAAAATGTAGATCCTTCCCCAAGCCATACCCCCCCTCACTCCCATGGCGCTACTTAAAATAAGACCATATAATAACTTGTTAGCGTTGGAAACAAACAAACAAAAGAAATAAAAACTGCCTATTCTGGTATGTCTTGAGTTTTTTTTTTTCCCAGAACTTTTTTTTTTAACTAGAATATAATACAAAGCTAAAATCTGGACGTGAATGGACAGTGAAATAAATATATGAATGGGAAAAAATCTTGATTCCTAGAGGATGTCTTAAATCATGTTTTTTTAAACCAGCTCTAACTTTAATGTGATGACTTTGGCCTATTCCCCATTCTTTTTGGTAACAGAATGGGTAATGGTATTTAATTTTAAAATAGCATATATTCAGTTTTTAGCATAAGAAAACAGAAAAAAATTAAAATAGGCTATATCCTCATTATCCAGGTAACCCTTGTTTTATTGGAAAGAAACTGTCACTAGTATATAGTTAGAAAGCTCAACTGGACAGCTTTAAACTAAACTTGAAATGAAGACTAAACATAACTGTTCATCATTATTACCAGAAAAAAATTGTGTATGTGTACCTTCCATATATATAGATATATCTGTATCCATGGAGAAGTTTTTGTTTGTTTGTTTGTTTTGTTTTTTTATGATTTTATTTCTTTGGGAGAGAGAGAGTGTGCATGTGTGGGAACAGGTGAGGGGCGGGGGAGGAAGAGGGGCAGAGGGAGAAGGAGAAACAGACTCCCCCTGAGCAGAGAGCCCTCCATTACAGGACCCCGAGATCATGACCTTAGACGAAGGCAGATGCTTAACTGACTGAGCCACGCAAGAACTCCTCCATGGAGAAGTTTTAAACAAGTATATTTAAATGCTAAAATGGACCTTGTCCACCTCCTTGTTAACTAATTCTGATTTCGATTTATTTTACATCATTATAAAACTGAGTATATTGTATTCATTTTATTGTCTTTTCTAAAAGATGATAATAATTGCAATGAACATGATTTTGAGTGACTTTATAGTTAATAATTAGTCATATAATTTATAAATTGGGTTTACAGAATTCTTAGAGTCGCTTTGTTTTTCAAAGCAGTAAGTTATCCTTAAGTAACTACTTATCCTAGTTCAGATAGTTTTGTTTAATTTAATAACTTTTAAAAAAGATTTTATTTATTTATCAAAGAGAGAGAGTGAGAGAGAGAGACCACAAGTAGGGGGACAGGCAGAGGGAGAACAGGCTCCCTGATGAGCAAGGAGCCTGATGCAGAACTTGATCCCAGGATCCTGGGATCATGACCTGAGCTGAAGGCAGATGCTTAACAGACTGAGCCACCCAGGTGCTCATTTTAGTAACTTTTTGAACAACCAATAAACCCTTGTTTTCCTGTGTCCTGTGTCTGTGCCTGTGTTTGAAGACCAGTTTCAACAAGAAGCAACACTGTGTTGCTGAAACAATTTGTTCTTAATTCTGTATCTTTTGGAACTCCTTTCCAGAAACACCATGGTAACCCCCCCCCCCTTTTTTTTTTCCAATATTGCCTCTTGGAAATTTGGTCCTTGTGCATTTTCTCTCTGCAGCAAAAGGTAAATTAATAATGAGGTGCACATGAATCAGCCAGAGTCCTTTCTTCTTAACATTTCAAGATTCTTCCGCTATGCAAAACTGCAAAAGCTTTCTGTAGAGGTTGGAATCAGTTTCAGATTGTTCAGACAAGACCATCATTTTCTCTTGTCTTGTCTCCCCCCCCTTTTTTTTGTTAAAACCACAGAAAGAGTGGTTCCCCAAACTCACTGGAACAAAGGAATAGCACGTTTTCACCAAAGCTTTCTAGGAAACTTTGGAAGTTTCTAGGAAACTTTTGGAAGGGCAAATGGGGAGGTGGAACATTCAGGGAAGTGACTTAAGGTGACAGAGCAGAGAATGACTGAAGGAGACAGAAGAACAAACCTAGGGCAAGAGTTGTAGGTGCTTCTGGATGGAGTAAGAATCCTGGGATGCTGAGGGGATGGGGAAACCACTTGAGAATCCGTTCAGGAGCCATGGGTGTTCTTGGTACCATTTATTTAGTGCAGTTCTTCTCCATGCTGGCTTAGTTGGGTTGAGGTGGACTTGGGGACACCCAGACACAGTACAATTAGAATCTCTGTAGGGGTGTTTGCTGTATTTAAAATCCTGTCTAGGGGTGCCTGGGTGGCTCAGTTGTGTAAACATTTGACTCTTGATTTCAGCTCAGGTCATGATTTCAGGGTCTTAAGATCAAGCCCCCTGTTGGGCTCTGGGCTGAGTGTGGAACCTGCTTGGGATTCTTTCTCTCCTTCTCCCCGTGCCCCTCCTTCCTGCTCTCTTTCTCTCAAAAAAAAAAAAAAAATCCTGTCCATGTAATTTTATTTTATTTTATTTATTTTTTTTAAAAGATTATTTATTTATTTATTTGTCAGAGAGAGAGAGAGAGAGAGAGCACAGGCAGAGCGGCAGGCAGAGGCAGAGGGAGAAGCAGGCTCCCCGCCGAGCAAGGAGCCCGATGTGGGACTCGATCCCAGGACGCTGGGATCATGACCTGAGCCAAAGGCAGCCGCCCAACCAACTGAGCCACCCAGGTGTCCCAGTCCATGTAATTTTAATGTGCAGCCATGAAATCACCTTCTGATCAGGGAACTAACATCTAGTTTTGAGGGTTTTTTTATTCCAGGTTTTTCTATTCCAGAAAAGATCTTATAAATTCCAGCATGGGGGGATGCCTGGGTGGCTCAGTGGGTTAAGCCTCTGCCTTCGGCTCAGGTCATGATCTCAGGGTCCTGGGATCGAGCCCCACATAGGGCTCTCCACTCAGGGCGGAACCTCCTTCCTCCTCTCTCTCTCTACCTGCCTCTCTGCCTACTTGTGATCTCTGTCAAACAAATAAATAAAATCTTTAAAAAAAATTCCAGCATGGAATTATTTTTAGGTGTTAACCTTGGGTAACACTCCCAACTAATGCCTACTTCGTGGAGTTGTTGGGAAGAGTATCCTTGCGGTTGAGCTCAGAGAATACTCTGGGTTCAGGTGTGTGTTCTTAGGCAGGTTGTTTAATTTCCTTAAGACTCAGTTTCCCCACTTGTAAAATGGGGGCAAAAATACTTTAAGGAGCATTTAGTTATTTACCTGCCCAGAGTATGCTACTTGACATATGGAAAGCATGCAAAAATTGTAGCTGCTCTCTTCCTTCCCTTCTCCTCTTAACCATTATGATATCTAATGCCTAACAAAATGTATAAAAACCTAAATGATAACCTTTCTTTCCATTTATTTTTAAAAAACATATCTACTTATTTTAGAAAGAGAGCACACGTGCACCTGTGTGTGGGCATGTGTTGCACACATTGGGGGGGAGGGGCAGAGGGAGAAGGAGAGAAAGACTCTCAAGCAGACTCCATGCTGAGCTAGGAGGCTGACATGGGGCTTGATCTCACGACCCTGAGATCATGACCTGAGCCAAAATCAAGAGTTGGATGCTTAACCGACTGAGCTACCCAGGTGACCCTGTGGCACATTATTTTATTATATGTATACTTTATAATGTGTGATGTCTTCTGCCTTTTGATTTTTTTTTCTTTTTCTTAATGTTGGTGAAATAGTGGAAAGACTAAATGCTGTTTGCCTTGGTGGGGTTTAAGCCAGATCAAACATATATCACCACCACCTAGATAATAACTGACTATGCTGAGCACCTCACATGGACTGCTCAATTCAATCTTTAAAGGAATGCTTTGAGGTCATTAATAGAATTTCCTATGTTTTTTGATAGGGAAATGAAGGTTTGCCAAAGTGAAATCATTTGCCCAAGGTCCGAGAGCCAGCCTGAGGTGGAGGAGGAAGAATTCTAACTTGGGCAGGCTGCTGAGCATAGCTCTGCTTGTAACCTCTTTGCTAAATAGGCCTTACTTGCCGTGGGTCAGTGTTAGTTTCAAGGTCTTCCAAGGCAACTCTAAGGGAAAAGGGAGAACCAAGAAGCCTTTTTCTCTGGGCTGCTAAATATCGGTTTTCCTCATATATAAATTACTACTTAATGGCACACTTTTTACACTGCTATTTTTGGGCATGGTGTGTTATGTTCCTGTGGTTACATTATTTATGTATATCTGCACATATCTGAAAACCTATATGTAAGAAGAGTGATAAAAAGGTATGAGAAGTCCTGGGAGAAATAATACTGATCTTATGTTTTAAGATTTATTTTGTTGTATAAAACAGGTATAAAAATCAGAATATGAGGCAGCATGTACGGTATTGCTGACTATTTTAAAATGCATTTACACATGGAAATGTACAGAGGAAAGTGAATCCTAAATGTTAATGCCAAAATGTTGACAGTGGTTATCTTCTACAAGGTGGGCTTGGGTTGATACTGCTTTATTTTTATGGACTTTTGAATTTTTTTTCCTTAAAATAGGCACGTGGTACTTTTATGATCAGAAAAATAAAAAACATGTCCATTCTAGAAAATTTGGAAAATCCAGAGAAGTATAAGGAAGAAAATAACAATTATCCCATATCCACCACTCAGTAAAAAATGCTAATGTTTTGGCCAGTTTACTTTCAGTCATCCTTCTCTATATGTCTATTATGTGATCATAGAGTATGTATAGCTTGGGGAACTCAGTTTCTTTTCTTTCTTTAATCTTTTTTTGGATACATATGTTTTAAGCATCTTATGATATGAAAAACTTCTTAGGCATTAAATGGCTACATAATAAGTTATATATACAGTTTACTTGACTATTGTATTTTATTTTCTTCTTTTTTTATAGTGAGCATCAATCAATGATATACTAAAAGTCTTTGTTTATGAGTTTTGGTCGATATTTCAGAATTTTTTCTGGATTCTCAGAATTACTGGATAAAATTGAATGATCATAATTTAGTTATGTGTTGCTATGGAACAGACTGATCCAAAACTGAGAGACTTAAAACAATTTATTTATTTATTTTTTATTTTTATTTTTTTCTTTTCAGCGTAACAGAGTTCATAGTTTTACACCACACCCAGTGCTCCATGCAATGCATGCCCTCCACAATACCCACCACCTGGCTCCCCCAACCCCCCCCCCCCCGCCCCTTCAAAACCCTCAGGTTGTTTTTCAGAGTCCATAGTCTCTCATGGTTCATCTCCCCCCCAATTTCCCTCAACTCCCTTCTCCTCTCCATCTCCCCATGTCCTCCGTGTTATTTGTTATGCTCCACAAATAAGTGAAACCATATGAT
>PISX010014338.1:0-53357 GCA_004024625.1 Mellivora capensis
AAAAAAAAAAGGCACTGGTAGGGGCACCTGGGTGGCTCAGTGGGTTAAAGACTCTGCCTTCGGCTCAGGTCATGATCCTGGGGTCCTGGGATCCAGCCCTGCATCAGGATCTCTGCTCGGCGGGGAGCCTGCTTCCTCCTCTCTCTCTGCCTGCTTCTCTGCCTACTTGTGATCTCTGTCAAATAAATAAATAAAATCTTTAAAAAAAGGCACTGGTATAGAAAGCTGGTTTTCTCTCTGTTCAAAAAGACAAATTTTCTTAGTTTAATTGATCTGCTGTTAATAAGAAAATGTAAATAGATTTCTCTTTGCCTGCACAGAAAAAAATAGTTTCTATGTTTTATCAGATCTTTAACATCCCTAATCCTATTTAGGCATGTGCTTTAAAAGGTCTAACTTCCCAAAGATTTAAATCTTGAACAAAGTCTTGACTAATTAGGCTTGCTTGTTTGGTATGGTACATTCTGGTTCTGGCTGTTAAACTGTTATGTGTCAGTGTGTCGCAGGATAACTGAGTTTCCTTGGCTATAGTATCGTAGTGAACTCTTGTTTCAGATGATTAACAATGTCCATTTCTGAGTTTTTTTTGTCACTTACTCTAAGTGTTCTAATTCTCTTGTAAAATGAGTTTTATCTTCAAGGAGATTCATATAAAGGACTTTCAGGACAAATATAGGTATTCAATATATTGAAAATCCTAAAACTGAAATGGGTAAGAATTTCCAGAACTAACTAAAGCTGCATTCAAACTAAACCAGAGTTAGTAACAACTAAATGAACTAAAAGATTATGGTGTTATGTCTCTTATTTTAGACATTGCTTGTTCTCTAATTTTGCTCTTTCAGACTAAGGAAAATTTTACTTAAGTTATCTGTGACTTACAAAAATGTAAAAATATTCATTTGTAAACAAATCAAAGCCTTCTTTTCTCTTTATCTGAACCCTCTGAAACTCAAGGTCTCAATAAGTATTCTTTCTTCCATGGCAATCAGTCATTTGCATAAGTTCAGTAAGAATCAGTTCTTCTTGTAACAGGACACTATTGGAAACATTGGTTGTTTTACCAAGGCTTTGACTGGAATGTCATATTTAAGAAAGACATGCATAGACTCACATATGACCAGACAGCTTTAAGGAACTGAGGTTGACTTTATGAAACCTGGAGCCATAAAACCCCTTGGAACTGTTGGCCTGATACCTTGCTTACAGAGTTCCCAGCAGCCTCACCAGGTGAGTAAAGAATGTCACTTCCTGGCAGGTACAGGAACCTCAGGATATTTTGGGGACCTCTAAAAGGACTCTGCCCAAATCGATAGGTATTGCAGGCATGTCTGATGGCAGGTACTTGGCTTGGCTTCTGGCCTCGGAGGCTACTAAAAGTTCAACCTAGGTATTCCTTATAAGAAGTTCCAGCAAAGCAGATTCCAAAAGATTTATATGGTCACTCACTGTTCTTGCTGAGCTTATGTAAATAATTAGGCCAAGTTTGTTAAAACCGGATTTGTTTTTCAAATAAACTAGTCCTGACTTGGCTATCTCTGGAAATGAGGGTTATTTTAGAGTGAAAAATTCTGTTTTAATAACACACCTTTGCAGATGTTAAATTCTAGATTTGATTGTCTTTAAATGTTGTTTACCTAAGCTACACAATTTGAGGTAAACTTCAGAAACGTTGCACAATAGCTTGTTTAGACAATCTTCTTGCTTTTTATTCTGTAGGGATAATAACAAGACCCCGTGGCACATGATTAAACAACTGAAAAATGGGATTGATTCCCCAGCAATTATATAACTTAACTATAACCTTGACCAATTCTGTGTAGATGGAATAATAAAATTGCCCAAAAGCCAAAAGCATACCCTACTCCATAGGATTAACTATGGACTTGTGGAGATAATTAATGATGCCAATTTCTATATGATTGGATTGGATGATTCATGTGGGACTCCCCTTATCTCTTGACAAGTTTTCTCCCACTTGCCAGTGATCCTACTTGCCAGTAATTAGGATATTATTAAGGCTGGACCACTCAAAAAGAGTTTCTTAATGGTCTCATCCCTTAGTCTTATTTATCCTAAAAGCCACCTCTATTAAGGTACAATTGAAAACAAAGGCTTTAGCTAAGCATACAATGGTGTTCTTGGTAAAGGGAACCTCAAATCTCACTGTAGGACAGTCCCTGACTGTAATGACTTCACATCAGGTCCAGATTTGTCTTTGAAACCAAAGGCCACCCACCAATGGATGATAGAGGCCAACTTATTAAATACCAGGTTTCACTTACAGATGTGCCTGAAATAATACTCAACCTGTCAGACTTATCTACCCTTACACCTGGACCTGACCATTCAGAGGTTATTGATCTTGCTTACTTTAGTTGACCAGATTTAAGACGCCCCTATTAAAATTAATGACAGTTGGTTTACTGATGACAATAGTTTTCATAAAAAGAATAAGAAAAGCTGGGTATGCCATAGTGCTTACTAGTGCTCTGCAACTGCCAAACCTAAAAAATAAATATTAATACTGACTCCAAATATGCTTTTCTAGTCCTACATGTCCAATGAGCAATTAGGAAGAAAAGGGTATTATTATCAAGCTATAACTCCACAATCAAATACAGGCCTAAAATTATTACTTTTCTTAAGGCTGTACACCTACCTAAAGGAGATAGCTATAATTCACTTCAAAGGACGTCAAAGGATATGACCTTAGGATCCAAATAAAGTAGTATAAGGTTTACACCAGGCCATTGATTTGGGCAAAAAGGCCATGGAGGTAACAAAAACTTTGTGAAGGAAAATTGTCCCTAGGTTTGGACTCCTTTGGTCCCTACAAAGTAACAATGGACTGCCTTTTATTACACATTAAAAAGATGGCCCTTCATATACATTATGGAGTATTATGCCTCCATCAGAAAGGATGAATACCCAACTTTTGTAGCAACATGGACGGGACTGGAAGAGATTATGCTGAGTGAAATAAGTCAAGCAGAGAGAGTCAATTATCATATGGTTTCACTTATTTGCGGAGCATAACAAATAACATGGAGGACATGGGGAGATGGAGAGGAGATGGGATTTGAGGGAAACTGGGGGGGAGATGAACCATGAGAGACTATGGACTCTGAAAAACAACCTGGGGGTTTTGAAGGGGCGGGGGGGGGGAGGT
The DNA here is from genome assembly GCA_004024625.1 of Mellivora capensis. NCBI lineage: Eukaryota > Metazoa > Chordata > Mammalia > Carnivora > Mustelidae > Mellivora > Mellivora capensis. The sequence continues at coordinate 3,173 of PISX010014338.1, forward strand.
TGGGGGAGCCAGGTGGTGGGTATTATGGAGGGCACGCATTGCATGGAGCACTAGGTGTGGTTTAAAACTATGAATTCTGTTACGCTGAAAAGAAATGAAATTTAAAAAAAAAGATGGCCTTCCAAAACTAAATAGCCCTTGATATCTTAACTGCAGTTACAGAAACCCAGAATTGGAGGACTGTCTCCTAACGGGACCTGATGGTTATATGGCTCTAATTCATGTTCATGGCTTCCCCAGGCTGGATAGGCCACTGTACTTTGGGTTTTGCCTGGAATCATGGATGCATTATTAAAACCATTACCAACCTGGCCAACCTTCCAAAACTTAAAACAATGGTGAACTCGTTCTGTGTCTCATTGGTGCGACCAACTAACATCCATTTTTGTTTCCCCTTTGGGACTGAAGGGTGTTGTTTGGCACATAAAAGGTCTTAACAAGTATATGGTTAAAGACCTTAGTGATACTCAAAAGAGCGTTTCTCCATTAAGTAACTGAAACACAAATGTGTAAAGCAGTTTTACAAAATAAAATGGCCTTAGCTGTCCTAAGAGCAGTACAGGGCAGCACATGTGCAGTTACCAGAACAAAATTCTGTGTGTACATCCCAGATTACCACAAAAATGTCATCAGACTATAACACAAGATATGAATACCCAAATTGGGACTCTACAAAATCCTTCTTTTTCTCTTAGTGATTGGTTAAGTTCCTGGTTTAAAGGAGGATTATGGTCAACAATTAAAGATTGTTATTGAACTTCTCATTGTCTAGCCTTACTAATCATGTGTTGCCTTGTTCAGTGTTTCTCTAGTTGGTGCTGAGACTCCATTGCTGCAATGACTTCACGTCAACAGATGATCCTTACCACTCACAGAGACACTTCTTTACTGTCAGCGTTGGGTACAGCTGCCTCTGTCTTTTGTAATTCCCCTACACATTCCTCAACTGACCAATATTGACCTGTAGGTATGGACAGCTCTATGCTCCTATTCAGTAGGAAGAAGTTATAGAACATGAGACCTTCTACCCTCAGCAACCTTAAAGATTTAAGGGTCAAGATTGTTCAGGGGGGAATGATGTGGGAAACAGAGGCAGAAAAAATATTACTAAATTTCCTTACCCACTGACAAGCCCTTAAAACAGGCAGAGTAACATTCCTCTAGGGAGTCAACTGCCTATACCTTAACGCTTTGCTAAGGGCAAAGGGCAATCCTAGCCTGAAGACTCCTACCCTCAACCAGGATCCTGTAAGTTCTACTTTAACAAATTCCTTTGGAAACTTTATCTCTAAACACTCTAAGATAGTGTTGACAATCACTCCCAAGGATATGGTCTACTGATACACATCTAAAGGGTCTCATGAAAAGGTTTTATTACTGGTAATGAATAACCTTTTTCCCAACAATAGCTAGTCCCTCAAGGTCCTGAAAACCTTGCTTCCAAGATTCCTTACAGACTTACGCCATCCCTAACCCCCTCCCATCTTGCAAGCCTATAATGCACCACTCCTCAAAACCCCAGAGCAGCAGCTCTTTCTGCCCACAGGTCCTGTCCCTGTGCTTTAATAAACCACCATTTGCATCAAAGACATCTCAAGAATTCTTTCTTGTCCATAGGCTCTGAACTCTATGTCATTGAACCTTACCTATATTCTAAGACTTCATCAGGTGTATCAACATTCTGTTTTCGATAGCTCTGACCTACAAGTCAGGTAACCTGGAGTTTAGTTCCTGAGCTGAAGCTCTTTGTATATATAATCACGAATTTTAAATAACTTATTTCTAAGGAAGCTTCCTATTCTGCTATGCTGTTGTTTCATGAAGTCTTCCACTTCAACAGACAGATAACCCAAGTATAATAAGTGATGTCTAATTATCCCTGAATCTTTCTCTTCTAGAAACTAGTTGGAAAAATAAGTCCCTGCTTTTCCCGATGAGTGTGACATAAAGAAGTATGCCTTCTAGTGACCACTCAATAAAATAGTTCTCTACTTAGTTTACAGGGATGGAATTGTTGATATTAGAAGTGCAAACAGATAAAACTCTTCAGCCTACTGTGACTTAATCAGGAACTCCAAGAAACCAATAATTCCATTTGGGGAAAAGTAACTATAGAAGACACCTAGAATACCTTTGATCTTAAGGCAAATGAGGGAAACCCAGCTTTCATCTCATCTGGCTCAGAGTCAAAGCTGAAATACAGGAATCCACAGGCTTATCTCCATGTGCCAAGAGTCACTTAGGGCCACACATTCATTATAGGGATGAGAGAACTCAGGGTTATTACGTCAAAAATAGTAGTGCCAATAATATCATCACCACTTAAACTTACAGAGGATTTTAGAGTTTATAAAGTTTACCCTCATGTTCTCAAACTCTATTTAATGTATCTTCTCACTTCTATCTCAGTTTTATCTCAAAATATCTCAAAAAGTTTGCTATTATTCCTCCTGAAATGTTATTTTTCTTGCGTGTCATCTCACTGGTTCTTCCTTCTTTCAAGACTAAACTTAATTATCACCTCCACAGTGGGACCCTTCCTGACCATGCTACCTGAAGTAAGTTTCTTGTTATGCTCTCACATTAAACCCCAAACCCCTCCTTCATGGTACTTATCACAAGTTGTAATTCCATATTTATGTGTTTACTTTTTTAGTATCTGCATTTTCCATTAGAATGTAAGCTTAATGAAAGCAAGTGCTATGTCAGTCTTATTCATTGCTGAATCCCCATGGCCTAGCACAGAGCCAAGCAGCATAGTAAATGCTCCAAATGTATTTGATGAATGAATAAATAAATATACATATTCACTCATTCTTTACAACAACATCATGAAATAGGTAGAGCAAGTACTAGTATACTCATTCTCTAGTTGAGGTCACTAAGGTCCACAGAAACTAAATGACCTAGTAACACAGCTATGAATGGTGGAACTGAAATTCAACTTCTGAATTTCCTACTCTAAATCCAATAGACTTTTCACTACACCACATGTTTAGTAAATCCCTTAATACTAGTAATACCATTTCATTTAATCACTGATACCTCCTCTATAGCCTCCGGAAATGAATTCTAGGCACCAGAGATGAATATGCATCACAGTTTCCTTGAAGAAGAGTTACCCAGGAGTGCCTGGGAGGTTCAGTCAGTTAAGTGTCTGCCTTCATCTCAGGTCTCAACCCCAGGGTCCTGGAATTGAGCACAGCTTCTGGCTTCCTCCTCAGCAGTGAGTCTCCTCCTCCCTCTCCATCGCCCCCCTCCCTTGTGCTCTCTCTCTCTCAAATAAGTAAATAATATCTTTTAAAAAATAAGAGTTACCAGATTATCTATGTTCTTTTCAAAAGCAGACCTCCCTTTCATACACTCAGGATTCCCAAAATTCAATAATAGTGAATCTCAAAACCTGTAAGTCCTATATGTAACTTATAAGCTATAGTTCATGTGTCACACTTAATGTCATTTTGCTGAGCAAAAGATTTGAGTTATATATCCAAAAAATATAAACAAAGTAAAATGGGTTGACTATATACTATAGTTCAAAATGGACTATTCTTGTAAACATAGTAATAGTAGCTACCACTAGGAAAGTCAATATGTGTTCATGGGCAAGCACTGTAAACATATTTACTAGAGCCCTAGTATCTAAAATTACCTGCTTGATAAAATATATAAAATAATGAAGCTACATGGTCACAATTTATTTTGTAATATTTCTGTAAATTAGAGAGTGCAGAAATCCAAGAATTTAGTGAAGTATGTTATCTGTGAGTTAACTGGATCCAGACAGTTTATTGTACTCAGCCCACTCTTGGTTTAGGTTATTTAACAGCATACCAGCTTATAAGAGCTGGGAAAAATGACAATTCATTTTTAATTCAATGATTTAAAGAGTATTTGAGATTTAAAGACTATTACTTTTAAGAAGCAAATGCATTATTGTGCCTTTAAGACTTGGGCGCCTTGGTGGCTCAGTGGTTTAGACCTCTGCCTTTGGCTCAGGTCATAATCTCAGGGTCCTGGGATCGAGTCCCACATCGGGCTCTCTGCTCAGCAGGGAGCCTGCTTCCCCCCACCCCATCTCTCTCTGCCTGCCTCTCTGCCTACTTGTGGTCTCTCTCTGTCAAAAAAATAAATAAAATCTTAAAAAAAAAAAAGACTTAACCACGACAGCAAGTAAAAAAAAAAAGTCCTTTGTAAAGCAAAAGTAAAACTTGGTTCCCTTTATGCTCGAGAGCTGTCAACAGTTCCATCTGAAAGTCTGTTCAAGAATTTTTGTTCACTCTTCACATAGACTCAAGCCCCAAGGGTTTTGCAAGAAATAAGGCAGGTTTTCCATATTCTAAAATAAATCTAGCAGAGTGAGGACATATGGTGGTAAGAAATGTAAGAAATGTACAGAAGAAAATATTTTCCTTGTTTTTAAGTAGAAAAATAAAGTGGAACTCTTAAATGAGAGACTAGTTAATTGCTTTAATGATGACTCTAGCTATCTGCTTCAGATCAGAATAAAATGTGGCAGTTTTAAAGCCACTATACCTAAAAAATTTGCACCACATTTTTAACTGGTTTGGGAGTCTAACAAGCAATTATTCAACATTTTGCTTTGGCCCTCCATCTTTCACAATGATATCATTGTAGTGAAAAGCCCAAAACATTTATTTCAGGTACAACTTTACACATTTCCTCATGACAGGCTTGAGAGATCTGTAATACAGGCACTATTAAACCCAACATTACCTAAAAGGAACAAAAGTAGTCACAGAATTAAATGAATTAGCCAAGAATACATGATTTAACAATGACAGAGCAGAGAATTGTATTGGTTTCCTATTGTCACAATAACACATAATTACAAATTTAGTGGCTTCAATCAACACAGATTTATTCACCTACAACTCTGGAGGTCAGAATTTGAAATTAGCCTAATTGAGCTAAAATTAAGATGGTGGTAAGGCTAGTTTCTTCTGAGGGCTCTAGATGTAATTGATATCCCTAGCCTCTTATAGTTTTTGGAGGCTACCTGCACTTCTTGGCTTGTGATCCCTTCCTTGGAGCACTCTAACCTGTTATTTCCATCATTATATCTCCTATTTCCCCTTCTGTCATCAAATATTCCTTTGCTTCCTTCTTATAAGGACCCTTGTAATTACAATTAGGTCCTACTTAGATAACTTAAGATAATTTCCCCATCTCAAGATCATAAATTTAATCATACCAGTACAGCCCCTTTTGCCATATGAGGCAATATTATCAGGTTCCAGAGATTAAGACGTGATATCTTTGAGGGCTAGGTCCAGCCTACCTCAGGAAGAAAACCGAATTCAAACACATTCATGTTTCATCCACTAAACCAAGGATGACTTGCTCATGGTAATATGACCTCCATGAGTTTTTTCTGGTTTTCTGTGTGATCCTGGGATTCTGGTGAAATAAATAATCCATTCTCAATCTTCTCTCTCTCTCTCCTTCTCTCTCATTTACACATTGTAAAAACAGATTATCAATGTAATTTAAAATTTAAGAAATTAACAAATATACAGTAATAATAAAAATATAAAGAAATATTTGAGTTGAATATTTTCAACAGAGCAGAACATTTTCATAGTAATAAAAGATTGTTAAATTCTAGCTTTAAGACTGTCAACAGTAGACTAAGATGCAGAGTAAAAGCTTATATACCAACATTTGAAAGATGGCTGGTAATTATCTAGTGAGTTCAAGTATTACAAAAGAAAAACTCTACATAAACCAGATAATTCCTATCCCTCCTTTATCCCATCCCACCCCCAAGATATTTTTACCTCTATAGATATTGGCTTCAATTAGTATTTTTAGATTGCTCTATATATTGCTCTAAAAATATATATATAATATATATAATATATAAAATATATAAAATATATAATATATATAATATGTAAAATATACATATAATTGCTCTAAAATATATATAATATGGTCTATATTGCTCTAAAAAATTCTGGATATTACATCTGAATTATGAAGCTTAGTTTTGACATCAGCAGCCTATGTAAAACCACATGTGTTCTCACAGTGACCTCACTGCTGAGCTGTATGACCTTGATCAAGTCTTTTCATCCTTCTAAAACTCACTTTTATGTGTAAAATAAGTTTAAACAAGATATTAAAAGTTATTAACATGAATTAACATGAATGACATAAATTGCCAACTAGAATAGATGTCCTATAGTGAAATATAGAGCAATCTAAAAATACTAATTGAAGCCAATAGAATTCTAATCCTCACTCTGCTACCACTTCTTTAAGAATTCCAAGAATAGTCATTTAATATCATATCTTAGGTTTCTGCCATTCACTAATGCTTAGCAACCTTCATATGAATTAAACATTCTATTGTTTGTCACCTTCACAAAGCTTTGAGAAGAACTAATAAGAATTATACTATAAGTTAATTGTCTTTAATATAAGAAATATGACCCATTTGTTTAGTCATAAAGATCTTAGGCAGATAAAAGCAGGGAAACTTGCTTAAAATCTCTCTTGAGGAAGAAAAATTTGGGGATTGAACTCTAAAATAGACCTGCATTTGGCTCTTTCTGCCAAGCTCTTTCCATAACTCTGTAGATAAGATAGTCAGAAAATTTTATATGGAGTTTAAGTTATATTTACAATCTATAACATGCTGACTTTGTTCACTGTCATATGTCTTTCTCAACAAAACAGGCAGGCAGGCAGGCACAATTCTTGTGGTGCCAGATTAGGTAGTTCAGGGCTCTGATCATAGTTCCATACAGACAATTACCAAATGACCAGATCATTGGAAAAATGCTCAATTGTTCCATATAGAAATCTCACCCTACTCCTCCATTACTGACAATATTCTGGAAATTCCTATTTTCAATTCTCTATACTATATCAAGGGAAACTGAGACTATTCAATTTAAACATTGGTTTATTCACTTCTGTAACAAATTACCACAAATTTAATGGCTTAAACTAACAGATATTTGTTACCTTAAATTTCTAGAAGTCAGAAGTCCAACATGTCTCAGTGGGCTATAATCAAGGTGGGAAGGCTGTATTCTCTTCTGGAGACTATAGGAGAGAATCCATTTTGTCTCTCTTTCCAGCTTCTAGAAGCTGTCTGCATTCCTTGGCTCATGGCCCATTTCTCCATCTTTAATCCATAAATGTCTGTTAACTTGTTCTCACGTCAATCTGACACTGATTGTCCTGTCTCTGTCTTTCACTTATAACAAACTCTGTGATGACATCAGTCTCTTCTGGATAATCCAAGATAATCTCCCATCTCAAAATCATTAATCACATCTGCAAAGTCCTTTTTGCCATGTTAGGTAATATAGTTACAGGTTCCAAAGATTAGGATGTGGATATCTTTGGGAGGCCATTACTCTGTCTACCACAGTTGGCCTTAACACTAATAGTTAATCCAATGTGATTGTATGCAGGCATTCATCTATGTTAATTCACCCAATAAATGTAGCCAGTGTAGTCAAATTATCATAAAAATAACCCTCTTCAATTTGCCCTAATAGAAAAAAGATTTGAAAATTACTTTTCTACTTAACTATACAACTTAAGCACAGCTCTTATCTTTGTCACATTTATTCCAAGTGTTGTTGCCATCAGAGTCTCTCTCAGTCACAAGGACAACTTGAACACATCATTCATCTTAATATGCTTTTATTAAAATTCATTAAATTTCTCAGAAATATAAGCATATATATGCCAAACTACACTGAATATTTACACCAAGGTTTTGGGATTAAAAACTTTAAAGATAATTAGTGAGACTTAAATTAGAAACTCACAGTCAGGATGGTAAAAGACAAAATATATGCATTATATGGAATATTTGAAAGAACTAAGAACGATCAGTCTGCAGACAGATATTCAAAAACTATTTTCAAAAAACTGCAAGAAGTCATGATGTGGGTCTTCCCTTAGGTAAAGGGATCTAATATCAAAGAGATGCTTTAGTTCCAAATTAAAAAAATATTCAGACCACAGATAGAAGTTTGAATGAACCATATTTTGACTTAATTTAAAAATACTTTAAAAAAAATATTTATTTGAGAGAGAGAATGAGTGGGGGGGAGAAGCAGATGGGGAAGCAGGCTCCCTGCTGAGCCAGGTGCATGATGTGGAGCTCTATTCCAGGACACTGGGATCATGACCCAAGCCAAAGGCAGATGCTTAGCCAATGAAGTCACCCAGGTGCCCCTAAAATTACTTTTAATAACTGGAATTGTCTAACAATGAAACAACTATTTTTTTAATAAAGATTTTTTATTTATTCATTTGAGAGAGAGCGAGCAAGAGCACCAGCAGCGGGGGAGGGTCGGGGGAGAGACAGATTCCCTGCTGAGCAGAGTGCCCTATGCAGGACTGGATCCCCAGGATCACAACTTGAGCCAAAGGCAGATACTTAGTGGAATGAGCCTCCCAGGCACCCCTAAAACAACACATTTGAATAATTAGTAGAAGTTGTATTAATTAACTTATTAGTTAATAATAGTAGTTATGAATAGTTACTGGTTAGTAGTAGAAGTTAACCAGAGTTGTTTAACAATGAAACAATATTTGAAGAATTACTATGTTAAGTTATCAATGGAGAAGGAAATATTTAAAAAGGCTGTAGGGGCACCTGACTGGCTCAGTTGGTCTGCCTTCAGCTCAAGTCATGATCCCAGGATCCTGGGATCAAGCCCCGCATTGGGGCGGTTGGGGGGAGCCTGCTTCTCCCTCGTCCCTGCCTGCTGCTCCCCCTGCTTGTGCATTCTGTCTCTCTGTCAAATAAATAAATAAAATCTTTCAAAAAATAAAATGAAAATAAAAGGCTGTTAAAAAAAAGATGTTTGCATTGAATAAAATGTTAGACAGAGTGGGCCGTAGGTCCAGTTTACCTAAAAGATTCTGAGTCTAGAATTAGGCTTTGTCAATATGTACAATATCTTCCACAAAAAAATCTTACCCTAATGTTGCTTACTGTAAAAAGGAAGCAACATCATTAATAAAAGTAAAATAAATAATCAACAAGCATTTACTAAATATCTCTTATGCACTAGGGATTGAAGACATATAACACAGTTCTTATCCTGAGAGAGTTTAATGGAGTGATCAGAACATAGCCATAAAAAGGCAATAGACTATATGATGAGCATCCCTCGTGAAACACATAGGCAGTATGTGCTAAAGGATATCAGATGTAGAGAGAACTAGCTTACTTTAATATCCAGGAAAGACTTCATTTGTGAAAAGGAGTAACAAATGGGTAAGACCAAAGCCTGTGAAATGAGTGGAGAAGGATAATTCAGGTAGAGGGAACATGGGGAGCAAAGTCACAGAAGTGAGACTAAAGCTGGCACATTTAGGAAGTAGTAAACCCAGTTGTCTGGCCAAGAGCAGCACTAGTATAACACTTTCTACTGATTGGAACAAGATGGGTTTTAATACATGAATGGAAATGTTTATTTAATTGTACGTATTTATACTAATGTTTAATAGAAAAAATAGATAATTAGTATATTAAATCCATGATTCCACAGACACTATTGTTTGGGATAAATTAAGTGCTGTATTCATGCATGCATTCATTCAAATATCCATCGATCCCATAAGCATCTATTTATTACATACTTTCTGGTGACTGGGCCCTGTGATATAGTCTGAGAACACAAAGGAGATAAACAAAACAAACTCCCTGAACCCAGGGAATAGCAGGACATTATAATGCAATATGCAATGATATAAAAATATGCACAAGGTGTTACTGGAAATGTATAAACTTCTAATGGAAGTGGAGATTCCTAAGTCATGACCTCCTACTTCTCAAGTTAAACCTTTTCAACATAACCCCATTCATAATGAAAAAAAAAAAAGAAAGAAAGAAAAGCTTTCCTAGAAGCAAAAATTCAGCTAATGTTTAGAAGTCCAAAGGATTCACCAAAGAATACCCAAAAGAACCTTGGGCTGAATTTAGGTTTCCAAAAATCTGACAAAGTCCTAATTAAAAAAAAAACTCATTTTTTGCAGAAGAAAAAATAATTCACTACCCACACTTAGGTTAAGGCACATTTCTTTTTCTGAGGACTTGAATTTATTCACAGTATAATTTGTAGTGACCCATAACTGGCTAACAGTCCGACTAGGATCATTGTATTTCCTTAATCTTAATCATATAGAATTAATGGAATTGGTATTGGGGAGTTATAGAACTTACCTCATGCTCAAAAGTCTTGAAAAAAAGGCCTGGGTGTTGAGTGAAATATAGGCTCTACTTGTACAGGGCTTTTATGAGGAAGTCAGCTTTACTTAACTTTGCATAACATTGATCAGGTCATTATCTGATTCATTGTTTTCTTTAGAAAAGACTGAAGTTGGATCAGCTTTAAATCAGCAATCTCTAAGAAGAAACTATAATAACACCTCCATATGGTTTCTCTAATTGCGTAGAAAAAAAAATCTGTGTTTTTAATCCCAGAGTTGAAGAAAAAGAAGGAAAAAAGACCACTACAAAAAAAATGACTGAACAAAAGATAATTAAGGGTACTTTTATAATACTATGTAAAAAAAGTGGAGTTTAAGGAAAATACAGTGGGATCGTAAGGTAGATACAAAATAAGCTTTTTGTAAAAAATGAAATTAATAAATATAAAACATCTTAATCTCAGATTGTTACAGATTAATAATTATGAACTGAAATAATGCCTTCTAATATCTATACTTGATTAATTCTCGGTCTTGCCTCCAACTATGTGGTTTCGGTTTAAGCACATAACCTGTGTTTTAGCTCGTCTTCCTGATTCATAAATATATTTTAAAGAAGTCATATTTGGGGTATATATAATTGAGATTAATGAAATTTGTTTATAATTTAGGATGGTCTTGAGACTGGAACGTATTGCAAATTTGCCTGAAATAGCTGAAAAATACTCAGACCAGATTTTTAAATATTTTACACTTAAGTATAAGAGGTACTAAGAGATTCAGAAGAAATGGAGGGTGGGGAGGAAATAATCCAAAAAAAGAAAGATTATTAATGAAAAGAATGTGATCATTTTCAATAGCATGTGATTCTCTTTCCAGAACACAATAATAAACATATGAAAGTCTTTATATGTGACAACTCTAATTTGGAAACGTCAAAGTAACAAGAAGCATTATTAGCCTATTTTCTAGAGTTGAAGGTCCTGTATGATCTTTTCTTAGTACCCTTTTCCTTGCTTAAAATAAAACCTCTTTGGGACACAACTTTGGTAGTATATATACCATGTTCAACAAACTGAAAATCACTGTGCATTCTTATGAGGGCATAGAAAAGAACCAGAGAAAGGGGGAAAGAGAGAGAGAGAAAGAGAAAGAAGGAGAGAAACAGTGAGGACAGAAAAGTCTACAACATTTCTTCTTAAAACAAGAGTTCATTTTTCAACAAGAAAAGAATAAGAGGTAGGACTATCTTCTGTGCCAATATCAGGATTTCAAAATAAAACAAGGAGCTAACATTTTCTTGAAACCTAATTTTGAACTAGTAAAAACAAACGTACAATTCTAAGTTATAAAAGAAAAACAGAAAGGCCATTCTGTCTTAACAGTTTGAACAAATTATTTTGGGCTGCTAATGAAAAATTATTTTTTTTCAAAGGAACTCAAAGTACTTGCTATTAATCATATTTTTAAAAATCTAACATTCATGGGAAGTAAGGATAAGGTCATTACTTCTATTTTACAATGGGGAAAAAAACAGATTAACCCAATATTCTAACCTGTTACCCTTTACTCCCCAATCCAACACTTGCTAATTGATTAGTACACTAAAGGTGCAAAGGATTCCAAAACCAGTTACTATCAAACAACATTAATAGTCACAACCTTGGGATGCCTGGATGGCTCAGTCTGTTAAGCATTTGCCTTTAGCTCAGGTCATGATCCCAAGGTCCAAGCTCATATCAGGCTGCCTATTCAGCAGGAAGTGTACTTTTCCTTCTTTCTCTGCCCCTACCCCTCTGCTGGAAATCTGTCTCTTGCTTTCTCTCTTTCAAATAAAAAAGTCACAGCCTTCAGTAAAGAGTTCTAAAACAGTTGTGTTTTCTCTACCACAGCAAGCAGTGTAATAATTTTACCACAGAATAATTTTTTTCTGGAAATTAAACATTTTTTAAAGATTTATATTTCTAGGGAGAGAGAATGTGGGACCAGGAGTGACAGAGGGAGAGGGAGAGTATCTTTTCTTTCTTTCTTTTAAAAATATTTTATTTATTTGAAAGAGGGAGTCTGAACAGGGAGAGGAGCAGAGGGAGAAGCAGACTCCCCACTGAGCAAGAAGCTCATGCAGGGCTCCTTCTTGGGACTCCCAGATCATGACCTGAGCTGAAGGAGACGCTTGACTGACTGAGCCACCTAAGTCATCCTGGGAGAGAGCATCTTAAGCAGACTCTACACTGATCATGGTACTGGATACAGGGCTAAGTCCCAGAACGCTGAGATGAAGACCTGAGCCAAAACCAAGAGTCAGGTGCTTAACCAGCCACACCATCCAGGTGCCCCAAAGTGTGAGTGAGAGACAGAGTGTGTGTGTGTTTTGGTTTGTTTTGTTTTTACAGAGGGAGAAATGGGGAGGGTCACAGAGCAAGAAAGAGAGAGAATCTTAAGCAGGCTCCATGCCTAGCCCAAACCCCTACCTGGGGCTTAATCTCACAACCCTGAGATCATGACCTGAGCTGAAATCAAGAGTTAGATGCTTAACTGACTGAGCCAACCAGGCACCCATGGAAATAAAATCTTTTAAAGGCATTACATTAGGTCTTACATTAGTCATGGCATATGATTTTCTTCATTAATAATACTGTCATCTATCATAAATGAATGATGCCTAATACTTAGGCTTTAGCAAATTACTGATTTCAAAGTGCATAAACTGCTGATTTTGAGATTAATTTAAAGTCAATAAATCACAAGTCTCACGAAATATATATAGTTGGGAATCCTATAATCCTTGGAAAAGAAGGAAAGAGCCAGAGAGAACACAAAGGGAGAGACAAAAATAAGATGGCTGAGGTGTTATAAATAAAGGAATAAATGAATACACCTTAGATTTTTGTAAAGCATAATTGTTTACACAAAAGATCAAAGCTGGGGTGACTCCAAAGTGAAGGGATTATTGAGTGGACTAAAAGATATTTTGAGGTAATAAAATAGAGGTCTAGCATGCTTTGTTCGAGATCCCAAGGTAACTGATAGAAATAGGCAATAAAACCACAAATCCTTAACTTGTCATTGTTGCTACATTGACTTTAATCAGAACCGTATAATAGTACCAGTGCAAAATGTATAAATATAAGTGAAATGGCAGGAAAAAAGGAGTAAAAGTTAAATTCAATATTAAACTATCACTGTTTTCAGAATAGTGATTCAAGGTGAAGATCATTGTCAGGGCAACTGGAACACGTAGACAAAATACTTTGGGGCATTTTTTGGAGGGTAAGAGAATGCTAATTCTTGTGAGACAGCATACCAACTTGCACACAAATAGTCCCTAAAGTACTTCCACTTTCAAGCCCCTCACACATACCTTGTTATTTGTAAACCATATAATTTGGTCACTAGAATTGACATCTCTATATGTCCTCCCTTATTCTGGCTCAGGGAAGAGGCTGAGGGTTATTCCTGGCTCTTTTCACTCTTGAGGACCTGGGTCTAGAATCTAGCTCAATGGATGACAATAAATATTTTCTGAATGAATGAATGAATTTTGGGGTAAAAGAAGGGAATGCTCAGCATAGCCTATAGATCCAGAATTGGCAGGGCCTGTCCATCCTATCTAAGACTCAGCACTTGAGTATCTCTGCCAAGTTTTTATATAGTATGTGTACGTGTACGTATTAAGTTTGCTCAATGTAAGTACTAAACCAGAACTCTATAAACTCTCTGAAGTTGAATTTAATAATTTAATTTATATGGAGCCTCAAATTTCTAATTTCTTTCCATTTATCTTTGTCTTTTTTATTGAGTTGCTTTCACCAGATCCCAAATCAGCCCAGAAATTTTGGAAGCTAGGTTAAGATTAGGAGGTGGTGGACTAAATGTAGAAGAATAAATTGAGAAAAAAAAGATAAATTGTACTTTCTTTTGACTAAATTAATCCATCTCATAGAAGTTAGAGCATAGAGAACAATATTTTCTGAAGAGTCAAGCTAGTTTTTACTGGTTTAGAGTAAGGTAAATTGTCCAGCTATTCTTCATAATTTCTGTAAGAATTTTGACTTTCCTGACTATTCTCTTACAAGGGTAATTTAAATTTACAGCAAAAAATAAAGACATTTTACTATATAGTCAACATAGACTTTATATGGTGACTGAAATTAGCAAAGACTTTTATACTTTAAAGACAATACTTTCTGAAGTAATTTGTATCTGTCTTGATAAGAAAATGTTCAGTGGACATTTCAACAAATAATATAAAAATGTTTACTTGGTTTCATTGTTTTCTAATTACAAATATTCATTTTTCTCTGTCATAATTTCTAAAATACTAATTCTTGAATATTTCATCCACTAATAATTGAGTTAGTTTAAAGTTGATTCTACAATGAAAAAAAAAAACCAACAATGTTCTGATAAATATAGGCTGGGAAAACTGACCAATAGGATTTTTTAAGGCAAAATTCCAGTTCACTTAGTTTTGTTCTATTTTAATAGCTCTAAGGTAATGTTACTTAATTCTTTTCAACTTTTTTTTCTTTTTATCAAACTGCTCAAATCTTAGCCTACCTACTTACCTCTTCTTCAATATATAATGCATTTCTTTACACTTTTTAATCAGGTTTCTGTCCTCAGCATTCCACCGAAACTGCTATTTCCAAGATCACTAATATTTCCTTATTTTGAATTCAAGAGCCTTTCTAAATCAGTACCCCGGTTTCTACTAAAGGATACCACTCTGATCTCTCTTAATGAATCCTCCTGTTATCTGTTGCACCTGCTTCCTTTCACCCTATCCTAAAAGTGAACATCCACTAATATCCTGTTGTTGTTCTTAGCCTTCTTCTCATTTCACTCTATAATTCCTCCCTTCAAATGAGCTCATTCTTTCCTTTGGTTTCAAGTACTTATTTCTGAATGACTCCAAAATCTATTCTCCAGCACCACCTTCTCCAAGTTCTAGCCACACACTTCCCACTAGCAACTGCAGAACTCCATTTGAATGACACGTTTGAACATGAATTTAAACATACCATCCATTCATGCATCAACAAATATTTATTTGGAAACTTACCA
This sequence comes from Mellivora capensis, assembly GCA_004024625.1. NCBI lineage: Eukaryota > Metazoa > Chordata > Mammalia > Carnivora > Mustelidae > Mellivora > Mellivora capensis. Next base: position 18,452 of record PISX010014338.1, read on the forward strand.
TGTATAAGCATATTCTGGACGGTAAGAAGTTCATGATCTGGCAGAGAAAGAAGGTAGGTAAATTGTTATCTCCACTGAATTTTCCATAATTTAGCTAGTGGTGATAATGCTGCTATAAGCATAGGAGTACAGACATCCCTTTGAATTAGTATTTTTATATTCTTTGGGTAAATATCTAGCAGTGCAATTGCTGCATTATAGGGTATTTATGTTTTTAACTTCTTGAGGAACCTCCATACTGTATTCTAGAGCTGCTGTACCAGCTTGCATTCCCACCAACAGTATAAGAGGGTTCCCCTTTCTCTGCATCCTTGTTAATTTAACATTTGCTGTATCCTGAAAGGTTCATCATACTGAGAGGAGAAAAGCTAAGACATAAACTGTAGAAACACTGATGTAGCCTCAAAATCTGTTCTTTTATGTACAGAAACCCACCTTGTGTGACTTAAAACAATTATTGCAGTAGAGACAATTTTTATAGATTTAAAAATATTTAGAAAAAAAGCTTAATCCTATTTTATACAACAACATGCCATCTGTCTTTTTTTTAATCATATGCTTTTAAACAGAATAAAGGCACTCTGTTAATCATATGGAATGAAAGGTGCCAAATAATCCTAAAATTTGTATGGAACCAGAAAAGAAGAATGTTGAAAAAGAAAACCAAAGCTGGTGGCATCACAATGCTAGACTTCAAGCTATTATTACAAAGCTGTAATCATCAAGACATTATGGTATTGGAACAAAAACAGACACACAGATTAATGGAAGAGAATAGAGATCCCAGAAATGGACCCTCAACTTTATGGTCAACTCAATTAATCTTTAACAAAGCAGGAAAGAATAACCAATGGAAAAAGGACAGTTACTTCAATAAATTATTTTGGGAAAATTGGACATCCCATGTAGAAGAATGAAACTGGACCATTTTCTCACACCATATACAGAGGTAAACTCAAAATGGACGAAAGACCTAAATGTGAGACAGGAATCTATCAAAATCCTAGAGGAGAACACAGGCAGCAACCTCTTCCACCTCAGCCAGAGCAACTTCTCATTAAACATGTCTCCAGAGGCAAGCAAAATGACATGTTTCCAGAGGCAAGCAAAAAATTACCTTTTGGGATTTCATCAAGATAAAAAGCTTCTGCACAACAAAGGGAACATTGGACAAAACTAAAAGGTAACCTAAGGGATGGAAGAAGATGTTTGCAAATGGCATATCTGATAAAGGGCTGGTATTCAAGATCTATAAAGAACTTATCAAACTCAACACCGAAAAAACAAATAATCAGTTAAGAAATGGGCAGAAGACATGAATAGATGTTTCTCCAAAGGAGACAATACAAATGGCCAACAGATAACATGAAGAAAAATGCTCCTTATCCCTTGGCATCAGTGATATACAGATCAAAACCACAATGAGATACCACCTCACACCAGTCAGAATGGCTAAAATTAAGAAGTTAGGAAACGACAAATGTTGGCGGGGATGCAGAGAACAGGGAGCCCTCTCACACTGTTGGTGGGAATGCTAGCTCATACAGTCACTCTAGAAAACAGTATGGAGGTTTCTCAAGAAGTTAAAAATAGAACTACCCAGGACCCAGCAATTGCACTACTAGGTATTTACCCCATAGAATTTGAATTTGAATTTGAATTTGAATTTGAATTATGTTGGCCTATAGCAACATGAAAATACTTTTTCAGGGAAGAGAATCAAAATCATAAGGGTTCAATACATTGTACAAATGCTATTTAAAAATCTGCCCTTAGTTAGGCAATTTTATTAGCAACCACAAAAAAAGAACTAAAATATATCTGAAATTGATGCTACTAACCAACCTCCTTACTTTCCACAGTCCCACCTAACTCTCATGTAAAGAGTATGGATGAAGACACATTTGCCTGGTTAGGCATCATCCAATCTTTTTCTTTCTTTTCAGGCATCATCCAGTCTTAAATGGCAATTATAGATCCATAGTCACATGACAAGATTTTAATGCACTATTGACATAATTTTTGTTTAATACCTATACACTAAGTGAATGTGTAAATAACATAGTGTTTAGGAGTGGGTTCTGGAGTCAGAACAACTTGTGTTCTTTTTTTTTTTCTTTTAAGCAGGCTCCATACTCCATGTAGAACCCAACATGGAACTTGAACTCACAACCCTGAGATCAAAACCTGAGCTGAGACCAAGAGTTGGATGCTTAACCAAGAGTTGGATGTGCCACTCAGGCACCCCCAAAACAACTTGGGTTCTAATCTCAATTCTGTCATTTGTAATTCTTTGATCTTGAGCAATATACCTAATGTTTCTGGGTCTTAGAGATACTCTCTCCAATTTCATGAAATGAATCTAATAATAGTACTTATTAGTGTTATTATAAAGATAAAACTAATTAAGATAATGTATGTAAAGCACTGGGCACAGTGTCTGACTATATATATAGACATATATATATGTTGCATAAATAAATGTTAGCTTTTACTATTAATAGAGTCAAATCTTGATTAGTCATGTTAATGAATGAGTAATGAAACAAAAAGCTCTGGGGCACCTGGGTGGCTCAGTTGTTAAGCACCTGCCTTCAGCTCAGGTCATGATCCTTGGGTCCTGGGATCAAGACCCAGGTCTTTGGGCTCCCTGCTCAGCAGGAAGCTTGCTTCTCCCTCTCTCCCTCCCCCTGCTTGTGTTCCTTCTCTCACTGTGTCTCTCTCTATCAAATAAATAAAATCCTTAAAAAAATCTAACAACACTGAATACTTTTAAATATATAATCTTTGAATTTGTCACGATATGTTTTAACTTATATTTAAACTTTACCTAATGTTCTGGCAATCTGCAAAACTTCAAACAACCTAATAAAGCCAAAATGTGAGGGACTGGACTAGCAAATAATCCCTTTGCTTGGAATTCTGCTAAACCAAGTGTAAAATGTCAGCTTTACCTCTCATATTAATAAAAACAGTCTTCATAAATGAATTGCCCCTTCTCTCTAATTATACTTTCATTTAATTTTGATCTGGATTGGAGGATGTCATTAAGTACTAGGCATAAAAGGCTTTCTGGTGGGCTACAAAGCAGAACTGAAAGCAAACAGATGGTCATAGTCACTGACAGATTGTCAATATGTTTAATTTTATCAGTAAGAGATGAAATAGCACATTCAGCCTTGATTATTCAATTAAGTAGCAGAAAATATTTCTATAAAAGATATATGTTTGTGCAATGTATATTTTAGAGAAGAATTTAGAGATTAACTACAGAGAATTAGAACATATGACCTGAATGTGTCTGGGGTTTCAATTTATTTTTTTCCCCCAGGCCAATCCAGGGGGAAAATTGACCTTAAGGTATATTGATCAAAATGCCTCCTCAATAGAGAAATTTGTCTTTGAGCTAGAGATGAATCCATTTTATCGTTCTCTTCTACCAGATCATAAACCTAAATTTATAATAAATTCCCAAAATACATTCTTCCCTAAAACCATTTGACTTTTAAGTGCTCAAGAATCGTCATTGCTGATAATTGTGTTTTCCAAGCATCTTTAAGTTGGGCCAAATTATTCCCCAAACTTTTCCATTGTTGCTGTGAAATTTAGGAAGTCAGTCTTCGAATATAGGGCACCAAGGTGAAAGCACTGATATTGAGTTCCTGCATTAACCTAGAGAATGCTGTTTAGAGCATCCAAAAAGTATTTCCAAACATTCAAAGGATAGTTCCTGATTTTATTCCTTTAAATAGTTTGTAAATACCTTTAAACAGCATCCAAACAAACCTCAAAAGCTATAACAAAGACCATACATCATATCAATGTTCATTATAAGTGCAGACTCAGAGCAGCAAAATACTCTGCCACCTAAAATACAATTACGTGCGAATCATATAAATGAAGAATTGTAGTGTTTTATTCCACATCTATATTATCCAAATCAAAAAAATACTGTGACTAGTGACTCATGCTTTGGCAATCACAAGCATTTATTTACTTGCTTTTATAAGTTGTGTACTGAACACTGCCATACTGCCATAAAAAATTATGTGTATTTCATTTCTTACATGGATACTAGTTTATGTTTTAGCAGTCATAAAAGAGATCATTTTTAAAAAGACATTTCATAAATAAACCCCTCAGAAACCGTCTATGTATCACAATCTTAACATTTCTACACCAAGCATACTTAGAATACATAGAGATGATAAAACAGAGATTATTATGGGTCCAGGGAAAAGAAGTATGAGAAAAAAAATCCTCCCAAACCAGTTAAAATTCTCCAAGCAATCATCACTCTAGCAATTCTCATCAAAACCCAATGCTGATTTTTATTAAAAGTTATTGAAATTTAACAGGGTATGTGTTTTCTATTCCTTTTCCATTAAATATAAATGTATAATGCATTATAATCTTGACAAAAAAGGTTTATACTTCTGTGTTACAGTTGATCAAGACATGCACAAATAGTTCTGAATAGGCAGAAATCACCTCCTATAGTCAGACAACTTTGGAATTGCATTCCTGCTAAATGATTTCCATAAAAAGAAACTGTATTAAGTTCTGAATTTCTATACCTTGACCTATAAAAAATAGTTCCAAATGGGAATGTCTTCTTTATCTCCTTGGTCTTGAGTGAACAGTCATTTACCCCACTTACTGACATTCAACTTTAGACATGCTATCCCTCCTCCACAACAGCTCCTCATTTTTCTAAGCCCTGTATGCGTATATGCTCAGGTAATTCTTCCACATACAGGAGATAGTCATTTCTGTACCTCTCCTCTCATGTTCACATTTATCCTCTCATGCCTCCTCTACATGCATTACTGGGACAATGTATTTCTTTGTGGTTAAATACATGTTACTGTATTTAAATAGCTTGTGTTGGATTTAAGTTCTGTGGCTTTCTAGTTATGTGACCTTGAGAAAGTTGCTTAAACTTTCTGAACCTGTATTTCCTTATCTTAAAAATAGAGATAATCATAAACTTAATTCACAGGACTAGAAATTGTAAAGAAAAGGTGAGATAGTACCTGATACACTTAATTGTTCCTATTATTATTATTATTACTTTCTTTTTTTATTATGTTACATTAGTCACCATACAGTATGTCATTAGTTTTTGATGCAAGAAAACCATTGCAAAACCAACCTATTTGCTTTCATTTCTAAACTTTTGAGAAGCAAGTGCTAACTGTATTGGGGCAGAGTTGAGTAAACACTTGAAAACTGTTTTTTTGTTTTGTTTTGTTTTGTTTTAATCAGTCTATGAAGGAAAATGAGTCTTGAAATAAGAACAGAACAAGTTAATGTTGTTTTGGACTTACCATAGATTCTCCTCTAGCTGATAAAACATCTAATATTGGTTATTTTTATAACAACCATTAGAAGGAATCAGAAAACAGTGAGAGATTACAAATTCAAAACCAAAAGCTTTCTTTTAAATGCTCTTCAGAGACCTACACTTAGTAACTTATAGGACTGTCTCACTTTGACCAATTATTGTGTTCCCGTTAAGATTTTTGCCCCAAAATTTCTAAGTCGTGTGTTAAAAATTATATGGTAGCAATTTTAATGAAAAAACCTTAGTATTGAAAACTGAATAGTCTCTATGTATGTTATAAATGAAGTGTACTCACTTTATACTGTTTGAGCACTATTTAAAAGTACCCATGCTTTTTAAAAAAATAATTTATTTTGGCATTATGCATAATTTTGATAACAGGCTCATAAAACTATAATTAGTAAAACAACATACAAATCTCTACTGATAAGAAAAAAATCTAAACAAAACACAAGTAGCATAAATATTTCCTATTTGTATAGTCTTCAGCAATCCAGTCTAACAATGTACATAATAAGAGACAGCAGTCATTTTTTAAGGCTCTTAGAAACTTAAGTCTTAACAAAGAAAGAGGTACAATTATTCTTTAATAGAAATTATGAAAGGAGTTTATTTTTTAATCCGCTTTTGGGGGAGGGGTAGAAGAGCAAGAAAGCAAAGAGTAAATAGCAGTATTGGAACTGCATATCACCCAAAATGAAACTAACTTCCTGATCTGTTCAATCTAATAAGGAATTTAAGTAAGGTTATTAAGCTGGTCTTTAAAATTTTACAATTATCATATTGGATTTGAGACTCGGAGTAACTCAAATATTACTTTGAAATATCAAAATTAATATATATGGTTAATAATAAAGCAAGAAGCTCATGAAGTGAGGTTCAAAGACAATATGAGAATTTTATGTTTTCAACCTGAACTTGCTAAAAAAAGTGTCAAGTTTTCTGCCAGAGAACTGTCTAAACACATCCACAATAGTGTCTAGAGAAGACAAATTTCAAAGTTCAAGGTTCTTGTGATTTCACATAACCTTTAGTTTTATCCCAAACCCACCTAGGGGTAAATAAGCAAAACAAACAGCAACAGTAAAAACATGGAATAGCTGCTGCTCTAAAGCTCAGAAGAGGAGGCAATTATTACATCCTACATCCAGAACTCTTCTATCTACTCTTGCTACTGTTAGCTTTGCTCGAGTTGTGAAAAACAGGCACTTTAATTTATCATGGATATATAGTCAGGTTACATCCCGGTTTATCCTATGGCTTCCCACAGCTGCTGAAGAATTGTTACTCTAAATTAAAAGCACATGAATCCAGGGAGGAACTGCCCTAACATTTGAAGAAGCAGCAACTGGAGTCTACCACTACACAAGCCACTTACTTGTTAGTTCCTTTTTTAGTTCTCAATATATTTGAAGCAGTTTGAAACTGTTAGAAGTCAAATCTTTGGGGGAAAAAAAAAGAAGTCAAAATATGGGACACTATGGAAAGAAAAAACAGGTCCCTTGTTACATTGCTTTTTAAAAACCCCACAACTTTGCACCATTGTTCTCAACTTCACCTCCCATTCTGCCTAGTTATAACACTCTTTAGGCTGAATTTAAACACCCTCTCCTACACACTGGCAAAATGGCTCTTTGATTAAAGGGGCCTCACTTCAAAAATAATCGCAATGCCTCGGTAGGCCTCCACTCAATGTCATCAGCCGGCGCATGTTTTACATCAAGCATGTTTTACATCCTTACAGAAGGGCACGCCAGCCCTTCATCTCAGTACCTAGAACACAAATGTCAAATTTCCCACTCCTGAAACTCACCACTCTGTGATTTTACTTGACTTCTTCCACTAACCTTAAAGACCCTATATATACCACCTTTCCCCATCTACCAAAACTCAGTAACTTTTCTTTTCCTTCAAAGAAGAAATGTGATCTTAACATCATAAGGCAAACAAAGCTAAACTCCACGGAAAAATGAAATCGAAGCAACAAAGGAAAGAAAGAGAAGGGCAGGACGCGGAAGACGCTTGTGTCCTCTGAAGGAACAGCTGCCCAGATGAACTTCTGCAATTTAACGGTTCTGGAGCAATAGGAGATTGGTGTGTAGGAAAACAAAGGCGGTTTCTCCACCCTCCTTACCGCCGTAGAACCAGAGGAAGATGCAATATACACACGGATCACCATCCTGGGAACAAAGGCCGCTGTTGTTTGGGTCGTGCAAACGGCTAGAGAGCAGCTGCAACAAAGGCTGGAATCGAGGTAGAGGTGGAAGAGAGGTAGGAAGAGAAGGGTGGGGGAAGGTGGAAGGGGAACTCCAGTCCCGCCTCCTCCTTTGACTGCTTTCAGTGAGCTCAGAAGACTGCAGTCCCAGCCCCAAAGCCTGGAAAACACAGGCTCCTTTGCATCATTTCTTTCTTTCTTTCTTTTTTTTTTTTTTAAATAGGGAATCTCGAATAGCACCGCGAGAACTGTTGAAACATTTATTTTTGACTGTTCTCTCCCCAAGAAGTGGTAGAGGAGAAAGAAAAAACAAAAGGGAGCATTGAATTAAATTACATTAGAATGAAAGACATTTTACCACAGAAAGTGAAAGTTCTGCGCATAACTTCCTGCTCAGAAATGTATGCAAATAAGAAGACAGATCTTCCTTGAAAGAAGACTCTGTGTTGAATCCAGAGCCCATGCCTTCAAAGCCTTGTGCATTTTAAGACTCCTATTATGTAATGATTATTCTGAAGTTAGCTGGTAGCAGAAATTCGGCACTGAAGAAGTGAGCAATGGCACAGAAGATTTAAGAAAAGTTTCAAGTTTCCCTATGCCCAGAAATGGCAGGAATGGCTTCCTTTATGAGTTTTACTTTTTGTTATGATAGTGAATCCTGTCTCTGTGAAAATTTTCAGGAGGTCTGAGGGGAAAGCTCAATAATGGAGGAAGAAATTGCAAAAAATTGCAAAAAAATTGAAAACACGGTATAAGAAAGAGAATGATTTTTGTTTTGTTTTATTTTTTAATTGACTGAAGAAAGGGAGTTGAATTATATGTTGCAGGGATGTTGAAATGATGAACAGAGAGAACAAGTGGTTATTTGTACCTCTAAGGAAATGTATAAACAATTGATAATGTTCAGAGAGGGACCCTATACTTAAGAGTGTAATTTCATTTTCCCAGATTATGTCAAATGAACAGAAATAAGAAACTTGCAAGATGAATGAGAGTGAGTTGAAGGAGTCAGTCACCTGTCCTGCTTCTTTACTTTTCCTTTGCAGTCTTTCCTCCTTCTCTATTCCAGTGGTGTAATCACTTTTATCTAGAATCAATAATTGTAATACCTTAACTGTTCTCTGTTCACAGGATCTTCCTTCTTCAAACTATGTTATTCATACAACAACCTTGAGAGGTATATGTTATTATAACAATTTTGTAGATGAAGAAACTGAGACTCAGAAAAATAAGTAATTTCCCCAATATCTTATAGCCGGTAAATTCCAGAATCAGGACTCAACCTCAAGTCCAACCAACTTCAAAGGTTCCCTCCTAACCATCACTGTATCACATCCCTGAAACAGGGAAAGTACTCAATAATTGTTAGCTGTTTTTCCTCCTAAAATTTTACTTCCATATATCAATAAAGACAATGTAGGCTGAAATACTTTGGATAGTTCTTCAATGACTATCAAACAAAATCTAAATTATGTTTTTGAGGATCTCCTTCCATGATCCTACCCTACAATATCCATAGCCTTACCCATTGCTCCTCCATACTTCCCTGCATAATCATTCTTGACTCCTCATCGGAATCACCATATTTATTCTTATTTTCATGCCTTTGCTCTTTCTGTCCCATTCTTCACTATCCCTCCACATCCTTATACCCTAGGCACTTTTATTTTGGAAACACCACTACACAGTGTAGCAACATTTTAAAAAATTCAAATGTACCTATCTTCTTACTTAAATATAAATGCTAAATAAAATATATTAATATTTTATAACTCTGTTTCTAAATTCAAAATTACTTAGCACCAAGTAATTCATTAAGTCATGCTTGATAGGGATTTCTCTGTAACCATTATATATATACTTAGGAATTCTGCTACTATAGAACAAAAAATCTAAATTCCAAATTGTTTTCAAGTGAAATGAAATATTGATGAATACTAAATTTAGTATTCAAAGAAGCTGACATGGTCATGTTTTGTATGTATTTAGTTAAGCATTTCTTTTTTTTTAAGATTTTACTTATTTATTTGACAGAGAGACAGATCACAAACAGGAAGAGAGGCAGGCAGAGAGAGAGGGAAGCAGGCTCCCTGCTGATCAGAAAGCCCTATGCAGGACTTAATCCCAGGACCCCGGGATCATGACCTGAGCTGAAGGCAAAGGCTTTAACCCACTGAGCCACCCAGGTGCCCCTAGTTAAGCATTTCCTAATTATGATTTTGTGTTCTTCGTTTTGTATTATGGGGTAAATAATACTTTCATTTTCTCAACAGTTTAAAAATAGGAAATATTTCTGCTTCTGGCAATAATGGACTGGGTGATCTGGGACATCCTTTTTGCTAAAGGCAATTTAAAATTTTAGAAGACACCTTACAAAATCTTCTTAGTAATATCAAAGACCTAGGCAGGAAAGTAAGGAATTACCAGGGTAAGAAATTGGGATGGATTACAACTCCAAAGGACTCAGTGATAAATTAGAGCTGCTTTTGCCCAGGGTCCATTTGCTGAGCAAGAAAATGAAGCTTCTAAGCAGACCTTCTCTTTTGAAGATAATCCACCTAGAGACTCCTAACCCTGAGTGGTGTGTGAGAACATAAGCAGCATCCACTTGAGACGGGAAAATGCTATTCTGGAGAAACAAGTATCAGTTAAGGCAAGGAGGTAGAAAGCACACAGGAAAGGTTGAAGATGTAGATTTTTCTCATCATAAACAGAATCCCCAGTGAATATAGTAAAAAAGGTTTGGGTGGGAGGAAATGTGGAGATTGAAACTGAGGTAGAATTTCTGAATGGGAGATGGCTTCTAGCTCTTATCCTATAAAATATGTATGACCCATATCTACCAGAAATTATTTGACTCTTGTTCTGGAACTTTTCCATGTGACAGATAAGCTCGATTCTGTCTTATTCTATCTGCTCAACTTATTCCTACACAATATACTCCAATTCTACCACTGCATGGGTTTTCTATTCTGTTCCATTGATCTATGTGTGTTTTTCTGCCAGTACCTACTGTCTTGATGACTACAGCTTTGTAATATAGCTTGAAATCTGGAATTGTGACCCCTCCAGTTTTGTTTTGGTTTCAGGATTCCTTTTGTTCTTCAGGGTCTTTTGTGGTTCCACAAACAATTTAGGATTATTTTTTTCTATTTCTGTGAAAAAATTGGTTGGTATTTTCATAGTGATGGCATTGAATGTCTAGATTGCATTGGGTAGTATAGACATTGTAACAATATTTGTTCTTCCAATCCATGAGCATGGAATGTTTTTTCCATTTTTTTGTGTCGTTGTCAATTACTTTCATCAGTGATTTATAGTTTTCTTCTATTAGGTTTATTCCTGAGTATTTCATGATTTTTGTGCAATTGTAAGTGGGATTGATTCCTCGATTTATCTTTCTGTTGCTTTATTACTGATATATAAAAATGAAAGATTTCTGTACATTGATTTTGTATCCTGTGACTTTACTAAATTCCTTTATCAATTCCAGCAGGTTTTTTGGAGAGTTTTTCAGGCTTTCTAAATAGAGTATTATGTCACCTGCAAACAATGAAAGTTTTACTTCTTCCTTGCCGGTTTGGATGCATTTTATTTCTTTGTATAGTATGATTGTTATGGTTAGGACTTTAAGTAATATGTTGAATAAAAGTGGTAAGAGTGGACATTCCTTTCTTATTCTTGACCATAGAAGAAAAATTAAGTTTTTACCTATTGAGGATGATATTAACAGTGGGTTTTTCATATATTGTCTTTTTATGTTGAGGAATGGTCTCTCATGTTGTACTTTGTCAAATGCTATTTCTGCATCTATTGAAATGATCATATGGTTCTTATCCTTTCTTTTAGTACTGTGATTTATCACACTGAGTGATTTGTGAATATTGATCCATATTTGCAACACAGGAATAAATTCTGCTTGATAATGGTGAATTATTTTTAAAAGATATTGTTGGATTTGATTTGCTAGAATTTTGTTGAGAATTTTTGCAGTTGTGTTCATCAGGGATAGTGAACCACAGTTCTTTTAAGTGCTGTCCTTATCTGGTTTGGTGTCAGGAGAATGCTTGCCTCATAAAATGAACATGGAAGTTTTCCTCCCATTTCTATTTTATGGAATAGTTTCAGAAGAATAGATGTAAACTCTTCTTTAAATGTTTGGTGGAATTCACCTGTGAACATGTCTTGTCCTGCACTTTTGTTTGTTGGGAGATTTTTGATTACTAATTCAGTTTCTTTGTTGGTTATCAGTCTTTCTCTTTCAATCTGGTTAGGTTATATGTTTCTGGGAATCCATCCATTTCTTCCAGGTTGTCCAATTTGTTAGCATACTGTTTTGCATTTTATTTTCTTATAATTATTTGTGTTTCTTATAATTGTTTATGGTGTCAGTTGTGATCTCTCCTCTTATTTGTGATTTTATTTATTTGGGTCCATTTTCTTTTCTTTTCCAAGAGTCTGGCTAGGGGTTTAACAATTTTATTAATTTTTTTTTCAAGGAACCAGCTCCTGGACCCATAGATCTGTTCTATTGTGTTTTTTAAAATTTTTCTATATTACTTATTTCTGTTCTAATCTTTATTATTTCCTTTATTCTGCTGTCCTTAATTAGTCATTCTTTTTCTAGTTACTTTAAGTGTAAGGCTATGTTGTTTATTTGAAAATTTTCTTGCTTCTTAGGTAGGTCTATAGTGCTATATACTTTCCTCTTTTGATGGCTTTTGCTCTATTCCAAAGGTTTTGGACTGTACTGTGTTCATTTTCACTTGTTTCATGTACTTTTTTTAATTTTTGTGATTTATTGGTTGATCCATTCATTGTTTAGTAGCATGTTGTTTAATCTCCATGTACTTGTGGTCTTCCAGATTTTTTTTTAATTGTTGACTTTTAGCTTCATAACACTGTGGTCATAAATGTTTCATGGTATGATTTCAATCTTTATGTATTTGTTTGGGCTTATTTTGTGACCTAGTATGTGATCTATTCTGAAGAATTTTCCATGAACACTTGTAAAGAATGTGTATTCTGCTGTTTCAGGATGGAATATTCTCAATACATCTGTTAAGTCCTTCTGGACAAGTGTGTCATTCACAGCCATTGTTTCCTTGTTGATTTTTTGTTTAGATGATATGTCCATTGATGTAAATGGGGTGTTAAACTTCCCTACTTTTATTGTATTATTATCAATTAGTTCCCCTAAGTTTGTTATTAATAGTCTCATATATTTTTGGACTCCCATGTTGGATGCATAAATATTTACTTACAATTTTTATATCTTCTTATTGGCTTGTCTCCTTTAACCTTATATAGTGTCTTTTTTTTTTTTGGTCCCATTATATTCTCTGTTTTGAAGTCTAGTTTGTCCAATATAAGTATTGTACTCCATCTTTTGTTTCACATCCATTTGAATGATAAATATTTCTTCATCCCCTCACTTTCAGTCTACAGGTGTCTTTAGATCTAAAATGAGTCTCTTAGAGGCAGCATATAGATTGTAGTTGATGTTTTATCCATTCTGAGATGTTATGTCTTTTTTTATTTTAAAAAATTTGTTTATTTATTTGAGAGAAAGAGTGAGCATGTGAGAAAGAGAGAGAGCAAGAATGAGGGGAAGGCAGAGGAAGAGGGACAAGCAGACTCCCTGCTGAGCATCGAGCCCAATGTGGAGTTTGATCCTAGGACCATGGGATCATGACCTGAGGTGAAAGCAGATGCTTAACTGACCGAGACACACAAGTGTTCATGTGCTTTGTCTTTTGATTGGAACATTTAGTCTCCTTGCTTTCAAAGTAATTATTGATAGACATGCATTTATTGCCACTTTATTACTGGTTTTGTGGTTGTTTCTTGAGATTTTTCTGTGATCCTTTCATGTCTTTCTCCTCATGGCTTATTCGGTTTCTTTAATGATATATTTGGATTCCTTTCTCTTTACTTTTGCACGTTTACTAGTGGTTTTTGACATATGGTTACCAGTAGGTTTATATACAACCTCCTCTGAAAATAGCAGTCTATATTAAATTGATGGTCATTTAAATTTGAACCCATTCTTCTCTTCTCCCCATATTTTTGGTATATGTTATTATATTTTATATATATTTTTGTGAGTTCTTTGACAAATTTTGTAAAGAAATATTCACTTTTACTGCTTTTGTGTCTCCAGTCTTTATACTGACACTTTTGGACTCTCCTTTCCACTCAAAATATCTCCTTTAATATTTCTTGCAGAGCTGATTTAGTTGATCACAAACTCCTGAAGTTTTTGTTTGGGAAACTTTATTTCTCCTTCTATTCTGAATGAGAGGCATACTAGATAGAGTATTCATGACAGCAGAATTTTCTCATTCAGCACTTTGAATATATCATACCACTCTCTTCTGGCTTGCCATGTTTATTTTGAAAATTCTGCAGCTAGCCTTATGCGTTTTCCCTGGTAAGCTAACGACTTCTTTTGTCTTGCTGCTTTTAAGATTTTTTCTTTATCACTATATTTTGCAAATTTAATTACAATATGTCTTGGTGTTGGCCTGCTTTTGTTGATTTTGATGGGAGTTCTCTGTGTCTCCTGGATCTGGATCTGTTTCTTTCCCCATATTAGGGATGTTGTCAGCTATTATTTCTTCAAATAAGTTTTCTGCCCCCTTTTCTCTGTCTGCTTCTTTTGGGAGTCCTATAGTATGAAGGTTATTACTTTTGATGGAGTCACTGAGTTTCCTAAGTCTATTCTCATTTTGGATAATTCTTTTTTTCTCTCTTTTGTTCAGCTTCATTATTTCATTTACTTGTCCAATCTAGGTCATTAATTCATTCATCTGCTTCTTCTAGCCTGCTCTTCATTAAATCATATATATTGCTAATCTCATTTATTGCACTCTCCATCTCTGATTCTTCTTCTGTTTTTTTTTTTTACATCTTATCTCTGTGGAAAGGGTCTCACTGATGTCTTCTATTTTTTTTTTTTTAAACCCAGTGAGTATCCTTCTGGCTGCTGCTTTAAATTCTCTGTCAGACATGTTACTTATATCTTTTTCACACAAATATCTGGCTGTGGCTTTCTCTTGTTCCTTCATTTGGGATAAATTTCTCTGTCTTCACGTCTTGTCTAAGTCTCTATCTTCTTCTTTGTGTTAGAAAAGCCAGTTATTTCTCCTGCTCCTGAAAATAATGGCGTTATGATGAAAAGGTCATGTAGTGCTCAGGGCATGTTGTTTCAGGGAGTGTCTCTTCAGTGTGTGCACTGTGTGCTCTGTTGTCTTCTGCCTGCTCTATCCTTCAGGCCAGTCATCTGCAGAGGCTCACCTTGCCTGTGTTTGGTCCCTGGTCTGAATGTAACAAGTTTTTATGAAGTGTGTTCTGGTATGCTTGTAAAATGAAATCTGTCACCATCTCCACTGGAACTGAGGCCCTGAAAAACACTCTGGTACAGAGACATGGTGGGTCAGGAGTTCATGGTGGTCTCTTGGGGGAGGGGTCCATAGCACGGGGACTGAGGTAAGCTTGACAGAGAGGGGCAGTTTTACTGGAACTCAGTTGGATGGGACTTTGTTTAAGCAAGTTAGGCAGCCACTGTGGGCACTTCAGTGTTTCCTGTAGTGCCCACTCTACGTTAGTATAAATGCTCTGCATTTATACTAAGGGACTAAGGAAGGAAATGATGCCAGCCACCTCATTTGTTCATGGAGAGGTGTCTCTATGAAACCTGCTCCTCAGGGAGCATGCCAAGAATAGCAAATAATGGCCCCACTGTGTGCCCCAGGCCTCTTCAGATCACTGTTTCTATGCTCTCTGCCCAGGGGTTGTTTCCCTGTTTTCTCTCCAAGAGCAGCACAGTGCCCTCTGGGCTGTTTCCCAGTCAAGCCCACTGGCATTTAAAACTCCAGGCTGTAAGCCCCGCTGGTTGTCAGAACTCATAAAGATCCAACCACTCTCCTTTTCTGAGGCAATGGTCTTGGGGAAATATTCTCCCTGTGGATTCCCCTATTTGCTCCTCTCTCTCTTGCCCTTTTGCATGACTATAGCTCTCTCCCTTCTGCAGCACCTGAAATCTGTTTCTCCCCTAAACCTCACCTCTACACTTCCTACCTTCTTTTATGTTGCCTTTTTTTCTCCCTATAGTTGGGGAGTTTGTTCTATCAATCTCCAGGTCAATTTCTGGGGTATTTATGATGATTTTATTTATCTAGTCATGTTCATGGTATGAGGAAAGCCTAGGGTCCTCCTACTCCTCCATCTTCCTGCCTCTCCTTTTGACCCTTATATTTGTTATAAATATTGTCTTCCAGCCTGAGACAGGGCATTTTATAATTTTAACAGTGTCATTTTTACATTGTTTAAATATATCAATCTTTTTCTTTCTGTTTAGTTTGCTTTATGTAAAATCTTAAAGAAATCTTCCCAGACCCTGGAGACCTGAAAATATCTTCTTACATTCATTTACAAAGTTTTATTATGATTCTTTTTACTTTTATAACTAGAATCTATCTGAGACTGATTCACATAAAAGATTTGAGATGTGGATCAAATTTAATTTTTCCACATAGATATCCAATTTTTCTATCACTAGTAGTTGATTAAAAACAACCATTTCCCACTGCTTTGCAATGCCGCTTTTGTCAAAGATCAAGTGATTGTACATTCATGGACCGTTTCTGGTATTTCTATTCTATTCCAATTGCCTATTTGTCTACCCTTGCACCAATACCACACTATCTTAGTTACTATCAATTTTAATATCTTGAAACGTGGTATTGCAAGTTCTCTTACTTTGGTCCTTTTCATTCAGTCTTCACTATTTGTAGTCCTTTATATTTCCTCTTTAAAAAGTTAGAATAGGGGAGAGGAGCAAAATAGAGGTAGAGTAGGGGACATCATTTCATCTGGTCCCTCAAATTTAGCTGGATATCTATCAAACCATTCTGAACACACACGAATTTCACCTGAGATGTAAGAAGATTTATCTGGATATTCACAAGCGGAAAAAATGGCTACTTTTTGCAAGGTTGGAAGTATGGAAACTTGAATCTTCAGGGGAAATATCTGAAGATAAGCAGAGGGGGGAGCGAACCTCCATAAGCTGGCAGCTGGAAAGTGATGTAACACTAGAGCAAAAGAATCAGGAACCTTGGAAATCTATTCTAGTGAGATGCACCCCCTTCTATAAAGGGCACAGGGAGCGGGTAAGGTAGAATTCTAGGTGGATCATTGTGGTCTCAGGATTCCAGGAGACTCAGAAAGAAGGGGGGAGCCAAAACTGATACCATGCCCAAGCAGTGGAAGAGGGAGACTGGTTATGGTCAATCGGCACAGGGGACACTTTCAGTTCTGGGCACCATAAACCACAAGGCAAGCAGGTAGGGAGACTGCCTTCTGTCTAACCACACTAAAAAGGACTAGAAAAGGATTAGAAGGTTTGGGCTGTCATCTAATATCCTATAGGAGATATAGAATGGCTTGCAGCCAGGACAGGGACATCTCTCATAGTGGTGTGGCTTATGAAAGAACACTGGGGCAGTAGTATTGTGACCTAGGAGCTGCAGAAAAGACTGCATGAGCAAGCCCATGCCTGCTGGCAATTGCAAAGTCACAAAGCACAGAGATGCTTGTGGATCCCCATGACTCCCCCAGGAGAGGTGTGACAGACACAAGTTCCATGAATCTGTGGAGTTTGGTACAGGCAGAGGTGGAGACAGTTTGACTTGGAGGATTTGTAGAAGTGGGGGACCTTGATAGTATAACTTCGGGCTGGAGATTCCTGCATGCCATTTTTCCTCTGACCCTCTAAAGAGAAGTGGAAAGACTCCAAAGACTCCATGGAACAAAAGCCATGCAGCCAACCAGCTCACATTAAGCCTATCTGTCCTGACAAGGGGTGGGGCAACCCTGACCCACAAAGACACCTGAGAAGCAGACAGCTGTCCCCTCCCCCAGAAGACAGACTGGAAGAACGGGTGAATGATAAGTTTATTTCCCACAGGACTGTAAAAATCCAGCACTAGGGGAAAATGATATAGTGAGCTCCAGGTGTTCCCTCAGGACTTGCTTATACTTCAGACTAAAATTTGACATTTCTGTTTTAGTTTATTTTCTTCTTATTTTTTTAACCCTGCTCTCATTTCAAAAACATTTGTATTTTCCAACCTATGTTTTTAAGTCACTGCTTAACTTATTTTTTTCACATGTTTTATAGATTTATGCCTCACATCAGCCCATTTTTAAAGATTTTCATTCATTTATTTGACACAGAGAGAGAGGTATCACAAGTAGGCAGAGCAGCAGGCAGAGAGAGGGGGAAACAGGCTCCCCGCTGAGCAGGGAGCCCAACATGGGGCTCGATCCCAGGACCCTGAGATCTGACCTGAGCTGAAGGCAGAGGCTTAACCCACTGAGCCACCCAGGTGCCCCACATTAGCCCATTTTTCACTCTTCAGTTTTATCTTGATACATATGTAAGTTCTGATTTCTTTGCAATTTGGGGGTATAGAGTCTTCTAACACAGAGACCAGAAATCAAGTAAGAACAGGCAGATCACCCTGCTGTGTCCACTTGGAGAGATTATAATCTCTCTACCCACTCCTCTCTCTATCTCTCTTTTTTTTTTCTTCTTTACATTTTTCTTACTTTCTTATTGTTTTGGATCATCTTGACTTTGGTGGCATATTTGTTTTAGCTTTCAACCACTTTGGATTTTTTCTAAGGTGCATTTTGCTTAGGTAGTGGTTGATGTTTTGGACTCTGTACATTCCCTCAACCATCCTTCAACAGACTGACTGGGAGGAGGAACTCTCAACAAAGAAAAGAACCAGAAATGATGTCCTCTGCCACAGATTGAATGGACATGGATATAAGCAAGATGTCAGAGATAGACTTCAGGTTAGCAATCATGAAGTCAATAGCTAGGCTTGAGAAAAGCATTAGTGACAATATAGAATCTCTATGGGCAGAAATGAGATCTAGTCAGGTTGAACTTAAAAATGTCACGAATGAGATGCAGTCTAAACTGGATATTCTCACACCCAGAGTAAATGAACCAGAAGAACAAATCTAGAAGATAAGCTGATAGAAAGGAAGTAAGCTGAGGAAGATAGAGATAGGCAGCTAGTAACCCATGAGAAAAGACTTAGAGAGATCAACACCACCATGAAATATTCCAGTGTCATAATTATTGGGATCCCTGAGGGTGTGGAAAGAGAGAGAGAGAAAGAGGATTAGAAGGTGTATCTGAGCGAATCATAGCTAAGAACTTCCCTAACCTGGGGAAGGAAAGAAGCATTTCTGTCCAAGAGGTAGAGAGGACCCCTCCCAAAATCAATAAAAATAGATCAACACCCTAGAATATAATACTGAAGCTTCCAAAATTACAGCCAAGAAAATTATCCTGAGAGTAGCTAGGGGGAAGAAATTTCTTATGTACAGAGGGAGGAACATCAGAATAACATCAGACCTATCCACAGAGACCTGGAAAGCCAGAAAGGGCTGGGAAGACATATTCAGGGTATTAAATAAGAAGAACATGCAGCCAAGAATACTTTATTGAGTTAGGCTGTCATTCAGTATGGATGGAGAGATCAAGAGCTTCCAGGATTGTCAGAAACTGAAAGAATGTATGACCACTAGGCCAGCCCTATAAGAAATATTAAGGATGATTCTATAAAACAAGAAAGACCCCCCCAAGAGCAATGTAGATGAGAAATTAACAGAGACAGTCTATAGAAACAGGGGCTTTACAGACAATACAATGACACTAAATTCATATCTTTCAATAGTTACTCTCTCAATGTGAACAGGCTGAATACTCCCATCAAATAGCACAGGGTTTCAGATTGGATAAAAAGAAAGACCCATCCATATGTTTTCTGTAGGGACTCATTATGAACATGAAGACACCTGAAGATTGAAAGTGAGGGGATGGACAATTTACCACTCCAATGGACCTCAAAAGAAAGCTGAGGTAGCAATCCTCATATCAGGAAAATTTGATTTTGAACCAAAGATAACAGTAAGAGATATAGAGGGACACTATGTCATAATTATAGGGTCTATCCAATAAGAAAAGCTAACAATTGTAAATATCTATGCCCCCAACATGGGAGCAGCCAATTAGATAAACCAACTAATAACCAAAATAAAGAAACATACTGATAAAATATTAATAGTAGGAGACTTCAATACTCCACTCACAGCAACAGACAGATCATCTAAGCAGAAGGTAAAGAAACAAGAGCTTTGAATGATACATTGGACCAGATGGACTTTGTAGATACATACAGAACATTTCATCCTAAACAAGAGAATACTAATTTTTCTCGAATGCACACAGAACTTTCTCCAGACTAGATCACATACTGGGTCACAAATCAGGTCTCAACCAAAATCAAAGGATTGAGATTATTCCCAGCATATTATCAGACCACAATTCATTGAAACTGGAACTCAACCACAAGGAAAAATTTGGAAGGAATTTGGAGGTTAAAAAAATTTGAAGGTTAAAAAGCATCCTGTTAAAGAATGAATGGGTCAACCAGGAAATTAAAAAGGAACTTTAACAGTTCAGGCAAACCAAAGGAAGAAAACACATTGGTTCAAAATCTTAGGATACTGCAAAGGCAGTCCTTAGAGGTAAATATATAGCCACTCTCAAAAAGTTAGAAAAATCTCAAATGCACAAACTGACCTTACACCTAAAGGATCTGGAGAAAGAACAACAAATAAAGCCTAAATCAAGCAGAAGAGAAATAAAAAAGATTAGAGCAGAATCAATGAAAGAGAAATGAGAAGAACAGTAGAACAGATCAATAAAACTAGAAGCGGTTCTTTGAAAGAATTGATAAGATCAATAAACTCCTGGCTAGACTTATCTGAAAGGAAAGAGAAAGGACCCAAACTAATAAAATCATGAATGAGAGGGGAGAAATCATGACCAATACTGAAGAAATAGAGGAAGTTATTACAAATTATTATCAGCAAGTATATGCCAACAATCTAGTCAATCTGAAAGAAATGAATCCAATCCTGGAAACTTAAAACTGTGAAGACTGAAACAGGAAGAAATAGACAATTTGAACAGATCAATAACCAGCAAGGAAATTGAAACAATAATCAAAAATCTCCCAAAAAACGAGTTCAGGGCTAGATGACTTCCCAGGGGAATTCTATCAAACATTTATAGAAATAATGACACCTGTTTCAAAAAATAGAAACAGAAAAATAGAAATGGAAGGAAAACTTCCAAAGCTGTTCTATTAGGCCAGCATTACCCTGATCCCAAAACCAAAGACCCCACCAAAAAGAACAATTATAGACCAATATCCCTGATGAACATGGATGCCAAAATGCTCAAAAAGATCCTAAGCAATAGGATGTAACAGTGCATTAAGAGAGTTATTCACAACAACCAGTTCGGGTTTTATTCCTGGGATGCAAGGGTGATTCAACATCTGCAAATCAATCAACGTGATAGATCACATGAACAAAAGAAGAGACAAGAACCATATGATTTTCTCAATTGATGGAGAAAAAGCATTTGACAAGATACAGCATACTTTCCTGATTAAAACTCTTCAAAGTATAGGGATAGAGGGACTATACTTCAGTATCATAAAAGCCATCTATGAATAGCTCACAGTGAATATCATTCTCGATGGGGAAAAACTTAGAGCTTTTCCCTTAAGGTCAGGAACACGACAGGTATGCTCACTCTCACTACTGTTGTTCAAGACAGTAGTAGATATCCTTGTCTCAGCAATCAGATAACAAAAAGAGATAAAAGGCATTCCAATTGGAAATGAAGAAATCAAATTCTTTCTCTTCTCAGATGACATGATACATTATGTGGAAAACCCAAAAGATTCCACCCTCAAATTACTAGAACTCATAGAGCAATTCAGCAACGTGGTAGGATATAAAATCAATACAGCAGAAATCAGTTGAATTTTTACACACTAACAATGAGACAGAAGAAAGAGTTATCAAAGAATCAATCCTATTTACAATAACACCAAAAACCATAAGATACCTAGAATAAACCTAACCAAAGAGGGAAAGGATCTATATTCTAGAAGCCACAGAACACTTAAGAAAGAAATTGAGGAAGATGCAAAGAAATGGAAAAATATTTCATGCTCATGGACTGGAAGAATAAACATTATGAAAATGTCTATGCTTCCCAGAGCAATCTACATTTTTAATAGAATCTCTGTCAAAATACCATTGACATTTTTTCGCAAAGTTGAAACAAGGAATCCTAAAATTTGTATAGAACCAGAAAAGACCCCAAATCACCAGGGGATTGTTGAAAAAGAAAACCAAAGCTGGAAGAATCATAATGCCTGACTTTAACCTCTAATACAAAGCTGTGAGCATCAAGACAGCATAGTATTGGCACAAAAACAGACACATAGATCAATCAAACAGAATAGAGAGAATAAAGACTCCAGAAATGGGACTTCAATTCGATGGCCAACTAATCTTCCAGAAAGCAGGAAGGAATATCCAATGGAAAAAAGACAGTGTCTTCAATAAATGGTGCTGGGAAAATTGGACAACCACATACAGAAGAATGAAACTCTTACAACATACACAAAGATAAACTCAAAATGGATGAATGTCCTTTATGCGAGACAGGAATCTATCAGAACATAGACAGTAACCTCTTTGACTTTGGCCACAGTCACTTCTTTCCAGACATGTCTCTAAAGGCAAGGCAAACAAAAGAAAAATGAACTTTTGGGATTTCATCAAGATAAAAACTTCTGCACAGCAAAGGAACAGTCAACAAAACTGACAGGCAACCCACAGAATGGAAGAAGACATTTGCAAATGATATTACAGATAAAGGATCAGTATTCAAGGTTTATAAAGAACTTCTCAAACTCGACACACAAAAAATCCCCAAATAATCTAGTCAAGAAATGGGCAGAAAACATCAACAGACACTTCTCCAAAGACATACAAATGGCTAACAGACATATGAAAAAATGTTCAACATCACTAGCCATCAAGAAAATACAAACCAAAACCACAATGAGATACTTCCTTACACCAGTTAAGGTGGTAAAAATTAACAAAAGAGGAAACAAGTATTGTCGAGGATGTGGAGAAGGGGGAATCCTCTTAAAATGTTGGCAGGACTGTAAGCTGGTATAACCACTCAGGAACACAGTATAGTGGTTTCTCAAGACATTAAAAATAGAGCTACCCTATGACTCAGAAATTGCACTACTAAGTATTTACCCAAAGATAAATATGTACTGAAAAGAGAGGGCACCTACACCACAATGTTCATAGCAGCAATGTCCACAATAGTCTAAGTGTAGAAGGAGCTGAGATGGCCTTCAACAGATGAATGGATAAAGAAGTGGTTCATATATACAGTGGAATGTTACTCAGCCATCAGAAAGGATGAATACTCACCATTTTCACTGACATGGATGGAACTGGACAGATTATGTTAAGTGAAATAAGTCAAGCAGAGAAAGACATTTATCATATGGTTTCAATCGCATTTAGAACATAAGGAATAGCGTGGAGGGCCACAGGGGAAGGGAGGAAAAACTGAATGGGAAGAAATGGGAGAGGGATAAAAACCATGAGAGACCCTGGAATCCGGGAACCAAACTGAGTTACAGAAGGGAAGGGGGTGGGGAGATGGGATAACTGGGTAATGGGTATTAAGGATGGCACTTGTGGAGATGAATCCTGAGTGTTATATGCAACCAATGAATCACTGAACACAACATCAGAAACAGATAATGTATTATATATGGTCTAATTGAACATAATTTTTAAAAAGTTAAAATGCTTTCCATAGTGGGTGCACCAATTTACATTCCCACCAAAGATTCATGAAGGTTCCTATTTCTCCATAAACCGTTTAACACTCATTTCTTCTTCTTTTTTTTTTTTTAAGATTTTATTTATTTGACAGACAGAGATCCCAAGTAGGCAGAGAGGCAGGCAGAGAGAAGAGGAAGCAGGATCTCCGCTGAGCAGAGAGCCCCATGCAGGGCTCGATCCCAGGACCCTGGGATCATGACCTGAGCCAAAGGCAGAGGCTTTAACCCACTGAGCCACCCAGGCGCCCCATCATTTCTTCTTTTTTTGATATTAGCCATTCTAACAGATGAGAAGTGGTATATCATTGCTGTTTTGATTTGCATTTCCCTCATGAGTTACATGACTTCTTTATATATTTTGGATAATAGCCCCTTATTGGATATATGATTTGCAATTATTTTCTCCCATTCATTAGGTTGCCTTTTCATTTTGTTGGTGGTATTCTTTGCTGTACAGAAACTTTTTAATTTGATGTAGATCCACTTGTTTGTTTTTGTTTTGGTTGCCTTGTTTTTAGAATCAGAGAGAGAGAGAGAGAGAGAGAGACTGATTGATGTCAAGTTTACTGCCTTCCTTTGAGGAGCTTTATGATTTCAGGACTCACAGTCAAGTCTTTAATTCATTTTGAGTTAATTTTTGTGTATGGTGGAAGATAGTAGTTAGTTTCATTCTCTTGTGTGCTGTCATATGATCCAGCAGTTTCTGGGTATTTATTAGAAGAAAACAAAAACTACTACTTCAAAAAGCCAATATATGGAAGACATTTATGTTCTCATTAGTGGAGGAATGGATAAAAAAACACTTGACCTGTATTTTATCTATCTGTCTGTCTGCATATCTATCTATCCTCTATCTGTTTATGTATGAGATGGACTACTACTCAGCCACAATAAACAACGAATGAAATCTTTCCATTTGTCACAACATAAATAGACCTTGAGGGTATCATGCTCAGTGAAATAAGCTAGTTAGAAAAAGACGAATATCATATAATATCACTTATATGTGGAATCTAAAAAAGCAAAATGAACAAAGAAACTAAACTAAACTCATGGCTACAGAAAACAGAGTGGTGGTTGTCAGGAGTAGGGGAGGTGATGGCTGAGTGAAATTGGCACAGGGGGCCAGGAGGTAAAGACTTCCAGTTGTGAAATGAATAGGTCATAAGATTGTAGTTGTGGTGACTATAGATAATAAGTCTTTGACAAAACAGGAAAGACTTAAAGAAATAAAAAAGACTACCCAATGGGAAAAAAGATAGTCTTTTCAACAGTTAATGTTGGAAAAACGTGGCAATAATATTCAAAAGAATGAAACTGGGCCACTTTCTTACACCATGCACAAAAATAAATTCAAAATGGATCAAAGACCTAAATGGAGACAGGAAATCATTAAAATCCTAGAAGAGTACATAGGCAGTAACTTCTTTGACATTGGCTGTAGCAATTTTTTTCTAGATATGTCTCCTGAGGTGAGGGAAACAAAAGCAAAAAGAAATGACTGGGACTTCATCAAAATAAAAAGTTTTTGCACAGCAAAGGAAACAATAAACAAAAGTAAAATGCAACCTACAAAATGAAGGAAGATATTCACAAATGACATACCTGAAAAAGACTTAGTACACAAAATATATAAAGAACTTACAAAGCTCATCATCCAACAAACAAATGATCCAGTTATAAAAATGGGCAGAGGGCATGAATAGATATTTTTCTAAAGAAGACATACAAATGGCCAACAGAAACATGAAAAGATGCTCAACATCACTGATCATCAGGGAAATGCAAATAAAAACTACAATGTCATTTCATACTGATCAGAATGGCTAAAATCAACAACACAAGAAACAACATGTATTGGCAAAGATGTGGAGACATAGAATCCCTCTTGCACTGTTGGTGGGAATGCAAACTGGAGTAGCCACTGTAGAAAACAGAAAGGAGGTTCCTGAAAAAGTTAAAAATAGAGCTACCCTACAATCCAGCAATTGAACTACATGTTTTTACCCAAGGAATACAAAACTACTAATTCAAAGGGACAAAGGCACCCCAATGTTTATAGCAACTATCTGTTGGAAGCAAATTATGGAAAGAATTCAAGTGTCCATCTATAGGTGAATGGAGGGGCGCCTGGGTGGCTCAGTGTGTTAAAGCTTCTGCCTTCAGCTCAGGTCATGATCCCAGGGTCCTGGGATCAAGCCCCGCATCCGGCTCTCTGCTCTGTGGAGAGCCTGCTTCCTCCTATCTCTCTGCCTACTTGTGATCTCTGTCTGTCAAATAAATAAGTAAAATCTTTAAAAAAAAATATTGTATATAGGTGAATGGATAAAGATGATGTAGTATGGAGTAGTATGGAGATATATATATACTACTGGAGATTTTATATATATATATATATATATATATATAGCCATAAAAAAGAATGAAATCTTTCTCTTTGCAATGACATGGATGGAGCTAGACAGTATTATGTTAAGTGAAGTAAGTCATTCAGAAAAAGACAATACCATATGATTTCACTCATATGTGGAATTTAAGAAACAAAATGAACAACCAAAAGAGAACTCATAAAAAGAGAGAGGCAAACCACAAAACAGACTCTTAACTATAGATAATAAACTGAAGGTTACCAGAGGGGAGGTGGGAAAGTGGTTAAATAGGCAATTGGCATTAAGGAGTGCACTTGTGATGAACACTGGTGTTGTCTGGAAGTGTTGAATCACTCTATCATATACCTGAAACCAATATTACACTGTATGTTAACTCAATGGAATTTAAATAAAGACTTAAGAAAAAATATAATATTTTTGTGGAATTTGAAATATTTTTAAAATTAGAAGACATTAGAATATATAGTTTAATGTAGTTCAAATGATCAATATTCATTATAGTATTCATGAAGTGCTTATAGTGTTTGTGTTTATGTATATATATAATCAAGGACACTATTTTAATCACTAGGAGAGTGACTAAAAGAAAACTAAAGGAATATATAACTACTAAGCTTAAGAAGCTAATAGAAGATTCAAACAGAATAAATAAAAATCAAACCAAAAGAAAGACTGGAGAGAAAATAGGAACAGAGACAGATGAGACATTTAGTAGTAATAAATTATATATGTAAAATAAATATGTCTGAAATACCTTACATGTAAATAGAGTTACTAATTAAAAGATAATCAGATTGGATAAGCAAAAAAGCCCAATTTTATTCCACCTATAAAAGACACATATTAAATCAAAAGGTACAGAATAAACAGAAATAAAGATGGAAAAATTGTACAATGCGAAAACTAACCAAAAGAAAGTTGACATTGCTATTAATATCAGAAAAAGTAAGCATTATGACAAAAATTTACTAGAGGTAAAAAGGACATTTCATAATGGCAAAAAGTTAATTTACTGTTGAAGATATAACTATTCTAAATTTGTATGTGCATCATCACACAACATTAAAACATAAAACAAGAAGACAGAACTAGAAGGAGAAATGGACAAATACACAATTATAATGGGATATTTTAACAGGCTTCTTGCAGTAACTGATAAAAACAATGTCTGCCAGAATCATTATAGAGGCATAAATGATGCAAAAATACAATAAAAAAACTTGACCTACTAGACAAAAATGAAACATTGTTTCCATTGCCTGCAAACATATTTTTTAAGTGCAAATGAAATATGGAGAGGAAGCTAAGATGATGGCATAGTAGGAGGACTCTAGGCTCATCTTTTTCCTTGAAAACTACTAGATAACTTTCACTTAACTCTGAATATTCATAAAATGGACCAAAGGACTGAGGGAACAAATTCCACAACTAGAGGGAGAGAAGAGGCTGCATTGAAAATGGTAGGATGTGCAAATACATGGTTTGGGGGAGAAACTTCCCAAGTGCTGTGAAGGGGAGGGAATCCTGGTAACAGAGAAAGGTGAGAAAGTAAGGAGTACACAGGGGAATGCACAAGGAGAACACTTCCCTCAAAGCCTTTGGCTGGGAAAACAAGAGGCTGATTTTTGTAAGGTTTTGCAACCACAAGGACTCAAAGACTGGAGTTTTAAAGGTTGGCAGGCATTGCTGGGATAGAACCTTAAGGGTGTTGCCATACTGATAAAAAGAAAGAAGGCAAGCAACATGGGGGCAAATGGAACAATCAGAAGGGGACTCAAAGGGGAGACATTGTTTGCTCTTCTTAGAGCACAACTGAGAGAGATGGCATTCACAGAGACTCCTCTATAAGGACCAAAGAAATGGCAGGCACCATTTCCCTCCTCTGCCCCTTGGCATAGATGCAGAAACACATGCTGATGGCAGCTCACCTCAAACCTGTCTAGCCTGATTGTTCCAAGTCCCATGCCCTTGCACTTTGGCACAACTTCCCTTTTCGATCAAACTTTCATTAGTCTCAGCATGGCGAGACCCTCCCCAAGAAGACCAGTGAAGACCCCTGCCATAGCACATCCATAAATTTTGGAGTTTTAAAATCAGCAGGCTTGGCAGGGATAGAGCCCAAAGTGCACTGTGCCACTCATGACAGGCAAACAACCTAGAAACAGGGTGAAAATGGCAATATGGAAAGCACCTGGAGTGCAAAGGGGAAGATTATACATTGTTCTGGGAGAGCAAGCACAGAGACCCCTCTCGAGGAGAAAAAGGAGCTGGCTGGTACCATGACCTACCCCTGCCCCTCAGCATAAACCAACTTCAATAAAAAATACAGTGCCAACACTGGCTACATAATTTGCTTACACCAAGTCCTGCCTGCCTGCTCTAGGTCAGTACTGCCTTTGTTCAGCAAGTGTGCCTCACTCCAAGTGCAGTGAATCTATTCCCCAGAAAGTCAGCAGAAACCTTGGCACACCCTACCTCTCCCAATCATAGAGTTCTGCAAGGCTTCAGTTCTAGTGGAAATACCATCAATCCTCTCCAGAGAACATCTAGTTAAAACTCATCACACTCAGGGCGCCTGGGTGGCTCAGTGGGTTGAAGCCTCTGCTTTCGGCTCGGGTCATGATCCCAGGGTCCTGGGATCGAGCCCCACATCGGGCTCTCTGCTCCGTGGAGAGCCTGCTTCCTCCTCTCTCTCCCTGCCTGCCTCTCTTGCCTACTTGTAATCTCTGTCTGTCAAATAAATAAATAAAATCTTAAAAAAAAAATCACACTCTGGCCAAGTTCCAAACACTGAATACTGCAAGCAAGGAGCACCTCTTGGGAGACCTGACATGAAGGATAGAGCAGCCAAAATACAGCAGCAGAGTGTACACAGCATACACCAGAGACATTCCCTAAAGCACCAGTCTGTGGACACTATATGACCTCTTCTTTATAAAGCCATTACTTTCAACAGCAAGAAATATAACAGGCTTTCCAAAAACACAGAAGACAGAGACTTAGACAAAATGCCAACATGGGGGAATTCAACCCAAAAGAAAGAACAAGAAGAGGTCAAGCAAGAGATCTAATTGAAGCAGATATAAATAATGTGCCTGATCCAGAATTTAAAGCAACAATTATAAGAATACTAGCTGGTATGAGAAAAGCATGGAAGACATCAAGGAGACCTTTACCCCAGAGATAAAAGAGCTTAAAAAAATGATCACACTGAAATTAAAAATGCAAAAACCTGATTCAAATTCAACTGCATGCAGTGATTACAGGATGGAAGAAGCAGAGGAATGAATAAATTATATAGAAGATAGAATTGTGGAAAATAATGAAAGCGAACAAAAGAAAGAAAGAATTATGGATCAAGAGAGTACACCTAGAAAACTAACTTTTGACTACTTCAAAAGTAATAACATTCTTATCATAGGAGACCTAGAAGAAGAAGAGAGAGAGAAAATGGAGCAGAAAATATCTGATGAAATTATAGATGAAATTTTCCCAAATCTAGGGAAGGAAACAAACATTTAAGCCCAGGAGGCACAGAGAACTCCCATTAAAATCAACAAAAGTTGACCAACACTGAGACATATTGTAATTACATATACAAAATGTAGCAATAATGAAAAAAAAATACTAAAAGTAGCAACAAAAGAATTCCCAAACTTAGAAGTGAAAACCCATAAGGCTAGTTGAGATCTCTCAGCAGAAACTTGACAAGACAGAAGGGAGTGGGATAATATATTCAATGTGCTGAATGGGAAAAGTCGATAGCCAAGAATACTGTATCCAGGAAGACTATTCTATTCAGCATTCAGAATAGAAAGTGAGATAGTTTCCCAGAAAAACAAAAACTAACTGACCACTAAACCAGCCCTGCAAGAAATATTAAAAGGACACTTATTGAATGGTAAGGGAAGACCAAAAGTGACAAAGACTTGAAAGGGACACAGAAGGTCTCCAGGAACAACAATAAAACAAATAATAAAATGGAACTAAATACATATCTATCAATAGTTACTCTGAACAGAAATGGACTAAATGTTCCAATCAAAAGTCATAAGGTGTCCAACTGGATAAAAAAAAAAAAAGACCAAACTATATACTGCCAACAAGAGACTCATTTGAGACCTAAAGACACCTGCAGATTAAAAGTGAGGGATGGAGATCCATTTGTCATGGAAATAGAGGTCAAAAGAAAGCCAGAGTAGCAACACTTAAATCAGACAAACTGATTTTAAACAAAAGACTGTTAAAAGAGATGAAAAAGGGCACTACATTATAATAAAGGGGACTGTCCATAAGAAGATTTAACAATTATAAATATTTATGTCCCTAACTTGGGAATATCTGAATGTATAAAACCTTAATAACAAACATAAAGGAACTCATGAGTATAATACAATAATAGTAGAAGATTTTAACACTCCACTTACATTAATAGACAGATAATCTAAGCAGAAAATGAGCAAGGAAACAATGGCTTTGAATGGCACACTGGGCCGGATGAACTTAACAGATATATTCAGAACATTTCATCCTAAAGCAGCAGAATACATATTCTTTTCAAGTACACATGGGACATTGTCCAGAATAGACCACATACCAGGTGACAAATCAGGTCTCCACAAGTACAAAAAGATTGAGATCATACCATGCATAGTGTTGACCACAATGTAATAAAACTTGAAGTCAACCACAAGAAAAATTTACAAAGACCAGAAATACATGGCGATTAAACAACATGATGCTAATAAAGAATGAAAGGGTCAACCAGGAAATAAAAAAAATAAAGCAACACATGAAAACATGCCTGTCCAAAACATTTGGGATGCAGTAAAAGCATTCCCAACAGGAAAGTATATTGCAACGCAGGCCTGCCTCAAGAAGCAAGAAAATTCTGAAATGACCTAAACTTGTACCTCAAAGAGATTGAAAAAGAACAACAAATCAATCCCAAAGTCAGCAAAAAAAAGGGGGAAATAATGAAGATTAGAGTAGAAATAAATTATATAGAAACAAACAAACAAAGAAAAACTAGTCGAAAAGATCACTGAAACCAGGAGTTCTTTGAAAAAATTAATAAAACTGATGAACCCCTAGCCAGACTTATAAAAAGGAAAGAGAAAGGACCCAAATAAATAAAATTGTAGTTGAGACATGAGAAATAAAAACCAACACCACAGAAATACAAACAATTTTAAGAGAATATTATGAAAAAATACACCAAAAAATTCGACAATCTGGAAGAAATGGGTTAATTCCCAGAAACTTAAACTACCAGAACTGAAACCGTAAGAAATAAAACCTGAACAGACTGATAACCAGTGAAGAAATGGAATCAGTAGTAAAAAATCTCCTAACAAACAAAAGTCTGGGTCCAGATGACTTTAAGGATGAATTCTACCAAACACTTAAAGAAGAGTTAATACTTATTCTTTTCAATGTCTTCTAAGAAATATATATGGAAGGAAAACTTTGAAACTCATTCTATGAGGCTAGCATTACCTTGATTCCAAAACCAGACAAAGATTCCACTTAAAAAGAGAGCTACAGGCTAAAATCCCTGATTAATATGAATGTAAAAATTCTCAACAAAATACTAGGAAACTAAATCAAACAGTACATGACTTGTTAATTTTAGCCATTCTGACTGGTGTGAGGTGATATCTCATTGTGTATAATGGACATTGGGTTGGGGAGGGTATGTGCTATGGTTAGTGCTGTGAAGTGTGTAAACCTGGCGATTCACAGACATGTACCCCTGGGGATAAAAATTTGTTTATAAAAAATAAAAATTAAAAACAAAGAAAAAAGAAAACAGTACATGAAAAGAATCATTCAGCTTGATCAAGTGGGATTTATTCCTGTGCTGGAAGTGTGGGTTAATAGTTGGAAATCAATGAACATGATATACCACATTTTAAAAAGAAATTATAAGGACAATATGATCCTTCCAATAGATGCAGAAAAAGCATTTGGCAAAGTACAACACGGCTTCATGATAAATACCCTCTGCAGAGTAGGCTTAGAGAGAACATGCCTCAACATAATAAAGGACATATGTGAAAAACCCATAGCTAATAGCATCCTCAATGAGGAAAGACTCAGAGCTTTTCCTATATAGTCAGGACTAAGTTGGGGATTTCCACTCTTAGCATTATTATAACGTAGTGCTGGAAAATCTAACCACAGCAATCAGACAAAAAAAGGAAATAAAAGGCATTCAAGTTGGCAAGTAAGAAGTTAAACTTTCACTTTTTGCACATAGCATAATATTCTATATGGAATACCTAAAAGATTCCACGATAAATTTGCTAGAACTCATACACAAATTCCATAAAGTCACAGGGAATAAAATCAACATACAGAAATGTGTTGCACTCCTATACAGTGATAATTAAGCAGCAGAAAGAGAAATCAAGGATTCAATCCCATTTACAATTGCACCAAATAATAAAATACCTAGGAAAAACCCTAACCAAAGAGGTAAAAGGTCTATATTATGAAAACTATAAAACATTGATGAAAGAAATTGAATATGGTATAAAGAAATGGAAAAACATTTCATTCTCATGGATTGGAAGAACAAATATTGTCAAATGTCTATACCACCCAAAACAATCTACATATTAAAGTAATCCCTATTAAAAACCCACAGCATTTTTCACAGCTATAAGAAACAATCCTAATGTTTGCATGGAACCACAAAAGACCCCAATAGGCAAAGCAAACATGAAAAAGCAAAGCAAAGCTGAGGCATCATGATTCCAGACTTCAAGTTATATTACAAAGCTGTAGTGATCAATGCAATATGGACCTGGCAAAAACAAAACAACAACAACAACAAAACAGATACATAGGTCAGTGGAAGAGAATAGGAAATCCAGAAATGAACCCACAGCTATGTGGTCAACTAATCTTTAACAAAACAGGAAAGAATATCCAATGGGGAAAAAAAGTCTCTTCAATAAATGGTGTTGGGAAAACTGGACAGCGACATGGAAAAGAATGAAACTGGACCACTTTCTTATACCATACACAAAAATAAATTCAAAGTGGGTGAAAAGCCTTAATGTGAATCAGGAAACCATCAATATCCCAGAAGAGAACACAGGTAGTAACCTCTTTGACATTGGCCATAGCAATTTCTTACTAAATATGTCTCCCGAGGCAGGGAAACAAAACAAAAATAAACTATTGGGACTTCATCAAGACTAAAAAGTTTCTTCTGCACAAAAAAGGAAATAATCAATAAAACTAAAAGACAACATTCAGAATGGGGGAAGATATTTATGAATGACATATCTGATAAAGGGTTAGTATTTAAATATATAAAGAATGTATGAACTTAATATTCCAAGTAAAAATATCCCAGTTAAAAGGTGGGTAGAAGGGGCGCCTGGGTGGCTCAGTGGGTTAAAGCCTCTGACTTCGGCTCAGGTCATGATCCCAGGGTCCTGGGATCGAGCCCCGCATCGGGCTCTCTGCTCAGCAGGGAGCCTGCTTCCTCCTCTCTCTCTCTGCCTAACTCTCTGCTTACTTGTGATCTCTGTCTGTCAAATAAATAAATAAAATCTTTTTTTAAAAAAGGTGGGTAGAAGATGTGAATAGATATTTTTCCAATGAAGATATCCAGATTGCTAACAGACACATGGAAAGTTGCTTAGCATCACTTATCATTAGGGACGTACAAATCAAGACTACAATGAGATATCACCCCACATCTTTCTGGATGGCTAAAATTAACAACTCAGCAAATAACAGATGTTGGCCAGGATGTGGAGAAATGGGAACCCTTTTACACTGCTTTTGGGAATGCAAACTGATGCAGCCACTCTGGAAAACAGTTTGGAGGTTCCTCAAAAAGTTAAAAATAGAACTGGCCTACAATCCAGCTTTTGGACTACTAGGTATTTACCAAAAGGATACAAAAATGCAGATCTGAAGGGACACATGCCCCCCAATGTTTATAGCAGCATTATCTACAAAAAAAAATTATTGAAAGAGTCCAAATGGTGATTGACTGATGGATAAAGAAGATGCGATAGATAGATGATAGATAGATAATAGATTATATGTATATATATATATATATATATATATTCCATTCTTTCTCTCTACATATACATATGTATATATATATACATACATATATATATATATATACACACACATACGTATACACAATGGAGTGTCATTCAGCCATAAAAAAAAAGGATGATATCTTGCCAGTGACAACAACATGGACCTAGATAGAGAGTATTATACAAAGTAAAGTAAGTCAGTCAGAGAAAGACAAATACCATATGATCTCACTCATACATGGAATTTTTTAAAAAACTAAACAAATGAAAACAGGGAAATAAAAAAAGAGAAACAAACCCAGAAACAGACACCTAATTACAGAGAACAGACTGATCATTAGTAGAAGGGAGGTGTGTGCAGGAAATGGGTTAAATATGTGATGGACGCTAAGGAGAGCACTTGTGATTAGCACAGGGTGTTGTACATAACTGATGATTCACTAAATTCTAAACCTTACACTAGTGTTGCACTGTGTGTTAGCCAGCTGGAAATTAAATAAAAACTTGGGAAAAAAGTGCACATGACTATTACAAAAATTAACACATATTGCACCACTTATTAACTCAATTTCAAAAGTGAAGTCATATAGAATATATTAAAGTTGAATTCAAAACAAAAAGAAAACTAAACATTTCCCATATGTTTGAGGCAATTAAGCAACATACTCTGAACAACCCATGAGTCAAAATGAAAAATCCACCATTGAAAATTTGAACTGATGACAATGAAAATGCAACATGCTAAAACTTGTAATACGCAGCTAAGGACATATTTATTTATTTTTTTAATAATTTTTTTTATTTTTTATGAACATATATTTTTATCCCCAGGGGTACATGTCTGTGAATCGCCAGGTTTACACACTTCACAGCACTAACCATAGCACATACCCTCCCAAATATCCATTACCTCACCCCCCTTTCCCGACCCCCCTCCCCCCAGCAACCCTCAGTTTGTTTTGTGAGATTAAGAGTCACTTATGGTTTGTCTCCCTCCCAATCCCATCTTGTTTCTTTTCTTCTTTTCCTACCCCCCTAACCCCCCA
>PISX010014339.1:0-53331 GCA_004024625.1 Mellivora capensis
TTTTGGGACGCCTGGGTGGCTCAGTTGGTTGGACGACTGCCTTCGGCTCAGGTCATGATCCCGGAGACCCGGGATCGAGTCCCGCATCAGGCTCCCAGCTCCACGGGGAGTCTGCTTCTCCCTCTGACCTTCTCCTCGCTCATGCTCTCTCACTGCCTCTCTCTCAAATAAATAAATAAAATCTTAAAAAAAAAAAAAACTTTTAAGATTTTATTTATTTTATTTGAGAGAGAGTGAGTGAGAGAGAACACAAGTAGAGGAAGTGGCAGAAACAGAGGGAGAAGCAGGCTTCTCATTGAGCAGGGAGCCCAATGTGGAACTCGATCCCAGGACCCCAGGATCCTCACCCGAGCTGAAGTCAGGCGCTCAACCCACTGAGCCACCCAGGCGCCCTGTCTGTTAATTTTTAAAAAGACTTTTTATTATGGGGAATTTCAGATACATACAAAAGGGGAGCCGGAGAGTAATGAGCCCCAAGTACCCCACGGTCTATCTTTCCCGCTGACCAGCCCTTCATCCTCGCTCTTGTTCATTCTCCAGGGTTCTCCTGAAAGCACATTCCAGACATCACATTAGCATTTCCATCTCTGTCTATAGATGATGATATAAGAAAAAAAATGACCATAATAATGTTTACATCAAAAGATTTTATTTACTTATTTCAGAGATTTTATTTATTTGACAGAGATCACAAGTAGGCAGAGAGAGAGGAGGAAGCAGGCTCCCCACTGAGCAGAGAG
This sequence comes from Mellivora capensis, assembly GCA_004024625.1. Lineage (NCBI taxonomy): Eukaryota > Metazoa > Chordata > Mammalia > Carnivora > Mustelidae > Mellivora > Mellivora capensis. The sequence continues at coordinate 741 of PISX010014339.1, forward strand.
CCCGATGCGGGGCTTGATCCCAGGACCCTGGGATCATAACCTGAGCTGAAGGCAGAGGCTTAACCCACTGAGCCATGCAGGCGCCCCCTACATCAAAAGATTTTAGTAATTATTTGATATTAACCAGTATTCAAATTCCTAATGTAAAACATTTTAGTTTTATTTTATATATGACAACTAGTTTTTATTAACATGAAAAGTTGGCAAAAAATTTAGAGTCCTGTTACATATTTATACCATATATTTTGATATCTGCTTCAGATAAACTTTTGCCTCTGAAGGAAAATCCCACAGCTTCCAAGATACATTTTACTTCCCATCTTCCTGCACAAAAAAGTTCTCTGACCTCTTTTTTGGCAGCGTGAGTCTGTCATTAGCTTGTCGGGATGAGGCTTCTCCTCTCGCTTTCCGTGAATGTCTGCTGGTTTGAGATTTCCTGGTCTTAACTCTTCCTGTTTGCAGGATTGAGGGAAGCTGGACATTCTGTACTGAGGAAACAGAACGGGGTTGACTGTGGCAGAAGTCCATCTTGCCTCCATGATGGTGCTCTTATGGCACAAGTACTGCCTTCATTTGGGGGCGGGATGGAGTGGGGAGCGGTGGGGAAATTCTTAACAGAATTTATTGCCACTGGTGTGAGCATTAAAAAGGAATGGCCTTGAGAGCTCAGGCAATTTGTAACTTGCTTTTGAGAGCACCATTGGACGAGGGAAAGGGACTTCTGTTGACTGAATAACCCATTAACTGTATCTCCCTAAGAAGATACAGTTCGAATATAACAGCATAGGAATAACCATAGTCATTTAGAATTTGGCACAGGTCAAATCCCGTTACAACAAATTTCAGTAGAATATCCAAATTCCATATATCATATCATAGAACTTTTTTGGTCTTAACTTTCCTTAAGGAGGACAAGCGCAGGATTTAATGTTTTGGGGGCATTTTGGCCCCGCTCAGCATCCAAATGAACACCGCAGCTAGTTTCCTCACGACTGGGACCATGGATGTGAGTTTGCCCGAAGCTGGCTGGCCCCATGGCGGAGGCAGTGCCTGGAGCTTCACAGCGTGGCCGGTCCTTTAGTTCAGCCGGCCAAAAGCCTAGGGGGCAGCAGGATTGCTTGGTGTTTTGGGGGAAGACGGATCATACAGGAAAGATGGAGTCCCGATTTGTGAAGAGCTGCTAGGCCGCTGGGGAGAGAGGGGCCATTAAAGTCTCAGCGTGAGGTAGCAGCGTGGCCATGGCAGTGGTTTGGAGTCAAGGAAGGAGCGAAGCTGTCTTGGAACCCAGTGACCGCTCCCCCTGAGAGGTCACCACGTCACACACCCAAGCCATCACCAAACGTCTGCAAGTATTTCTGGAGTATTTTCATTTTTGTAGCTTTCACTGTAACGGGATTTAACCTGTAACATCGTTTCATCAGAGAAACGCAGATCACACAAGTGAAAGTATATATCCCCCCATTTGTAGTTTCTGTATTTTGTACAAAATGATCTCCACAGGATGTTAAAGATGTTACTGAATATGTGTAAGTGCAAGTCTTTTGCAGATAGCGTCATGAACACGGATGTTTGTTTGCCTGTGTGCTGAGGAAGCTAGCACAGGCACGGTTGTGCAGAGCGCGCACGAGAGCGTCTGCGGAGTGTGTCCGTGCAGGACAGATGGGAGCGCGGCTCTAGCACACCGGGCTCTTTGGTGCTAGCGTAGCTAGTGTTGCTTAACATGGCATTTTCTTCCCCCCTGTCCACACTTTCCACCCTTGATACAGGTATTTTTGATAAAGCTGTGGCATGGAAAGGTATGTCTTTCACGGGATGTTCGAGAATCTTTTTACCTTAACATTTTTAAAAAGTTCCCTTTATGGGCTTCCTTCTGTGTCTGGCTTAGGCCGGCTCAGTATAATGATCACAGATAACGTTTCGAGAGGCAATATTTGAGTGTAAAATTTTGACATGATGCTTAAGTTTCTGACTTGCTTTTCTCCCTCCTCTTATTCAAGATCGTGTGAAGATTTCTAACGCACAAGCACTCGGGCTGGGGGGTGGCTTTTAAAAGACACGATCTGTGACGTGGAGACGGAGCGCGGCCAGAGAGCTGCTGACGGTCACTAAGGGTCCAGTCGTTACTGCTAGATCCCTGGTTTCCAGTAATTGGCCATTTCAATGAGGAAAGTGCTATAAAAATATCCCTTAAAATATCAACATATGAAGTAAGTGTAAGGACTTGGTTAAATTCGCATGACCCTGTCTTTGGTGGAGGCAGAATTCAGATGGAGCCAGCGACAGGCCGAGCGAGCGGGGCGAGGCCGTGGAAGCAGCAAGTTGGCAGGCTCGTCGCACGGGTTCTGTGCCAAGCTCCTGCCTGCACCGGGCTTTCTTCTCTGTCCCCGTTCTGTGCTGACCATGGCGACCTGCCACGGGTGTGTGTACACTCCCTGTTCTTGCAGGAAGGAAGCTTCCTCAGGACAGTGTTGCCTTGAAGGAACCACCTAGCTAAATTGGGGAGACCACGTGGCCCTTTGTCTTGGGAAGGCCTGATTGGACGAGCGCCCCCTATTGACTTCCCTCTCCTCGGACAGTGAAATTGTGAAAAGGTACAGGGCTGTTTGGGGTCAACAGCACATTCCTTTTCTTGTAAAGAAACGAAGCAATTCCTCGGGTGTTGGTCCTAGTGCTGGACACTGGTGGCGCCTTTTAGCCTGCCGCTGGTGACGTCCATGGGTTGAGAAGCATTCGTTAAAGACCCGTGATGTTCTGTAAAGCCTGACTGTTCTGGTGGTTTTGCAAAGCCAGTGTCTGTCTGGTGCGCCCCATCTTACCAGAAGTGTTTGCTTTTTCTCATTCGTAGAGGTCCTGTAATAAAGAGGGATCCGACCAAGCTCAGAAAGAAAATGAATTTCAAGTAAGTAAGTAAGCGCCTCTGTCTGAGGTGCACGCGCTGTGCGTGGTGCCTGTCCGCTCCCTGCCCCCCCGGGGCCCGGCCGTCTCTCAGGGGCTGGGCTCTGGCCATGCAGGGGGCCTCCCGCGTGAGAGCGAGTGTGGCCCAGCTGTTTGTAGTTCCTGCTCCGCGTTGGCAGCGGACGTGTGTCCTCACGGCAATCGGAACAGCACGTGGGGTGCCAAGGGAGGGTGGTTTGGGGAGATGCTGGAGCGTGACGGGACGCGGAGGCAGGCTGGCTTGGGCGCTGGGCCTCTGACCCCCTTCTCCCGTCCCACGCGACACTGAAGCAGGCCGTGCCCGGGGCGAGCAGGAGTGCCTCTGCCCGTGCGCGCGCTGCCCTGGTCAGCGGGGCCTCTTCCTGATCAAAATGACCCCCCTCTGAGTGCTGATGTTCAGAAGAGCTTGAGGTCAAGAGCACAGATGTGTCAGCCTGGTCCCTCTTCGAGGCTCAGATGTGGGGCGTCTAGAGCAGTGATGTCCTCATGCCGGGGGATAAGCCACCTTCGAGCACACTGGCCCAGTGTGTGCAGGTTTGTATGGACGTACACACTGCCCACAACACAGACAGAAGTACGCTGGTCTCACTCACTGTACACTAGTTATTGAAACTGTCAAGAAATGGGAATTAGGGGCCCCTGGGTGGCTCAATCGGTTAAGCGACTGCCTTTGGCTCAGGTCATGATCCTGGAGTCCTGGCATGGAGTCCCGCATTGGGCTCCCTGCTCGGCAGGGTGTCTGCTTCTCCCCTGACCTCTCTCCTCTCATGCTCTCTCTCTCTCTCTCTCTCAAATAAATAAATAAAATCATTAAAAAAAAAAGAAATGGGAATTAACAAGAGGTGAGATCATGAAAGAATAAAAGTACTGATGTGTCCCCTATCACGTGCCAGTGGGTGGTTCCAGGGACGCCCTGCCCCGGAGACCCCCTTCTAGCTGATCTAGAATGTGTGCTCTGGGTGACACTGACAGACGCCACCATGCGGGAAGTGATGGACATGGAGTTTTCCGCCAGCCTGAGTCTCGGGGTATAGGCCTGTGTGTGTCCTGATGGTCAACCAGGCTGGGCCACAGGGGCCTCCACGATGCCAGACCCACAGCACGTTCCCAGTTCTAGTTAACGTGGCTTCTTGGTGGCACCTGGCAGCACCCTGCCTGTTGCAATATGTTTTCTTCCTCTCCTCGGCTCCTTTCTGGGTCTGATCTCCTGTTGTCTGACGTGCCCCACAACGTGGCCCAAGGCCCTCTTCCCGTGCTCCCCCTCCGCGCCATCCACTGCCCACTTTCCCTGGGCCATCTCGCCAGGTCCAAGGCTGAACACTTGGTCTCCAACCCCACACCCTCCGAGGAACCTCAGTTTCTCCTTTCTCTGCCAACAGAAAGCCAGGAGGCCCCTCGGACCCCCTTCTCTCCCTCACCCCATGTCTCAACCACAGGTCTGTTGTTTTCCTGTGGACTCTGCGTTGGGTCTGTGCGCTCATCTCCTTCAGTACCACCCACCTCCCTAGTCCAGGCTGCCCCCATCTCCTCTGGGGGATCTGCTACCACTCCTGTTCCAGCTGCTACTCTGATGAGGTCAGCTGCTGGCCTGACATCCTTCAGCCCTCCCTGTGCCCCAGCTCAGCTTCCCTGTGGTCTGCCCCTGCCGAGCTTTCCATTCTCTTCAGTGTCCTTCCCCATTCTTGCTCTCCAGCCACATTGTCCTAAACTGTGGGGTTTTCTTCGCAGATGCTGTTCCTCCCAGTTGGGATGCTCCCAGCTTCAGCCATTTCCCAATCCCCTTCTGTTTGTAGTGAGGACCTCACCCAAGGGTTGCTTCCCCACGGAGCCCTCGTGCTCCCTAGACGAGGTATGTGTGTGTCTGCCTCGTGCCCTCGCCGAGAGCACCATCTCCCTGGCCTCTGCACTTGCTCTGGCTGTGAGTTTGCAGCATGATGTGATTCGTGTCTGCCTCCTGTTCTCGCGAGGGTCTAGGCTCAGAGCAGGACCTCCCCACCTCTTGCTGCCTCACCGTGGCTCTCAGGCCTGCTATCCAGTGGGGCGCAGATAGAATCATCAAATGATGGCTGTAGCCAGAGCCCGTGCACAGCTCTGGAACCTTCTGCCCCTTGCCTGCTGGTGCACACATTCCTGGTCCCTTCCTCTCCTCAGTCTAAGATGTTCTGTGAGCCCATTTGGATGGCTGGCCTTTGTCTGCAGTCTTTGTCCTCTCTCTTCGGAACGTTTCCTGCACTAATTGGCCTCACTACAGCCTTGCTGTCCCAGAGACCCCTCCCCTGCAGCTCCTCCCGGGGAGGTGCTTTCCCATCACGTCCTGGTACTGGGAGTGGGGGGGTCCTTCTTGCTTTCTCCTCCTTCCTGCTTTCAGACCATTTCCCTTCTGTCGAACACCCTCCTGAGAGTCGCCATGGTTTGGTGAAGAGTTCCGTGCGTGTCTGCTTGGTCTTTGGCTCCGGCCACCTCGCCCTCTCTGGGCCCGCACCCGAGCCACTGGACATCATTAGAGGGAAACCCCATGGATAGGAGGACCACCAGCCTCTCTGGGAGGCTTGCCCTCCTGACCCGGCCGTTCCCTGCCCTGGCCTATTTCTAGCCTATTTCATTCTAGGCCCTCATCTTCCCACTTCCAGCCCAGGCTGTCTGTGTCTGTACCCACTCTTCCCACGGGCTGGTCCTTCCCTCGTGCTCCCAACTCCAGCCACGGGCGTGTGGCTACTGTCCCTTCCAGGGGACAGAGCTTGCTGCCCTCGCCCCGCGTCTTTTCCCTCTCTGTAGCAGGATTTCTTTTTTTTTTGGGAAAAAAGTGTTGAGCATTTGGGGCAGCACAGAATAACATAATAAACACCCTCGCCCCATTGCACAGAATTAGGAATTGGTTTTGCTATATTGCTTGATTTCAGTCTTTTTTGTACACATTTTACTTTTTTTTTTTTTTTTAAGATTTTATCTATTTGACAGACAGAGACCCCAAGTAGGCAGAGAGGCAGGCAGAGAGAGAGAGAAACAGACTCCTTGCTGAGCAAGGGAGCCCGATGCAGGGCTCGATCCCAGGACCCTGGGATCATGACCTGAGCCGAAGGCAGAGGCTTTAACCCACTGAGCCACCCAGGCGCCCCCACATTTTACTTATTTTTAACTTTTTATTTCAAACTAATTGTAGACTTACAGGAAGTTTGCAGAACTAGTACAGAGAGCTCCCCTTCGCTCCTTCCCCGGCTTCCCTGGTGCGAACACCTCGCACAGCCCTGGAGATCAGCACCCGCGGGATAACAGCAACTGAGCTGCAGGCCTTACCTGCAGGCTGAATTTCCCGGGTTTCTCCACGGATGCTTTCTCTGTCCCGTTCCAGCATGCAGCCTGGATCCCACACTGCCTTTGCAGGTTCTTCCCTTGTCTGTCCCATCTGCCTCTGTGTTACTCACAGTCCCGAGGCTTGCTAAGGACATGGATCGGTAATTTCATAGAATGTTCCCTTGGCACAGGTTCGTCTCACCTTTTCTCATGACTAGAATGAGGTTATGCAATTTCAGCAAGAATACCACAGAAATGCTCTTCCGTCTTCTCTGAAAGTTCATAATCTCGGGACACCTGACTGGCTCAGTAGGTTAAGCGTCTGCCTTTGGCTCGGGTCATGGTCTTGGCATCCTTTGTTCAAGTCTCGGGATTGCTCTCCTTGCTCCGCAGGGAGCCTGCTTTTCCCTCTGCCTGCTGCTCCCCCTGCTTGTGCATTCTCTCTCTTTGACAAATAAAATCTTTTTTTAAAATTTTATTTATTTATTTGACAGAGATCACAAGTAGGCAGAGAGAGAGGGGGAAGCAGGCTCCCTGCCAAGCAGAGAGCCCGATGTGGGACTTGCTCCCAGAACCCTGAGATCATGACCCGAGCCGAAGGCAGAGGGCCAACCCACCGAGCCACCCAGGCGCTCCAGACAAATAAAATCTTAAAAAAGAAAGACTCTATATTTAAAAACCAAACCAAAGCCACAAAAGTTCATAACCTCGATATTCTTATTACAAGATTTTAATTTTTTTAAAGAAATACAGCTGTGTAGATAAAGTGAATCATCAGTCTGCACACCTCTGCCCCCCACCAACCAGCAGCCCCCCTCCCTCCTCCATTTGCCGATCCCCATCCCACCTTTCCGCTGCCCTGTCTGGTCACCGAGGACTTCCACGTTGCCGAACCCAGCGGCCTCCTTGCCCAGCGGCCTCCTTGCCCTTCCCCCGTGTCCCCCCGAGCAGGCGTCACCGGACACCGCTCTCACCTTCACCCTCGCCGCCGCCTCTTCCGCCCCCATCTGAACCAGGGCTTCATGGGCTGGACTGTAAAACCTCGAAGAGTGCGTGAAATGTCAGCGTTTTTGCTGCTTTTTAGAATGAAATAGGCTAGAAAATACTAGAAGGTCTCTCGCACAGTGGTGAGCAAGGTTGTTTTTGAGGTTGGGTGTGTGGGATGGCTTGCTGTGTGAGGACAGTCGCTGGGGTGCTCGGGCTCCGTGGGGTTCCTCCTCGCCCGCTGCGCGCCAGCTGTATACGCAGCCTTAGACGCTGAAGGCTTCGTGGCCCAGACCTCCGGCCGCTCCGAGCTCGTTTTGTCCTCTTCCTCCCGGGTTGCTCTGCTCCACTGCGGGGGCTGGGGAGGGGGAGCTCCCAGTTCCCAGAATGTCCTTGCTTCTCACCCCTTAGGAGTCCATGTCACCGTCTCCTTAGAAGCAGCCACCCCGCCCCATCCTGTCCCCACAGTGTCCCCAGCCTGTGCCGCCCTTAAGCACTCTTGTCTGCTTCCGGCTCTGGAAGGGGGTCCCCACAGGCGGCAGTCGTGCCTTGTTCTTGTTTCCCCGGGGCTCACCACAGTGCCAGGCACTGTGTACATCCCGTAAATATTTTGGGGCTGAATATATATGAATGTTTCTGAAGCCAAAGTAAATCGTTTCAGGTGGAGGGTAGGACCTTCTGTCCTGAGAGTTGGGACCAGCTGTGTTTGGTTGGGTGGCTGGGCCTGGGCGTGCTGGAGCCGTGGACTGGGTCATGCGGGTCCCACCCTGTTCTCTACTGTGCGCTCTCCTTTCCTGTGCTCACTTCCTTACGTAGCAAGCAGGAAGGTGTGTGCAGACCTAGTCGTCACAAAAAGGCTTCCTGTAGTTGAAGCACTCATTCTAAGATTACCTGCTCTCCTTCTTAACCTATCCATTGGGCTTGCTTCTTAACCTACCGTCTTTCTTAAGCGTTTTTCTTCGTTTCTCCCTCCACGTTCTTTCCTCCACACGCAGCTCCCCCTTGTCCGTACTGGGAATAGATACCGAACTGCGGTATTACACGTGAACAAAGAGATTTCTTGTTTACCGTGTTCAGAGCAATGCCAGAGAGAATTGCAAACTTCCCAAGTCTCGGTCCAGTTTCTCGCCACCATCCCGGCGACAGGCTGACTTGGCTCTGGAGGGCTCTGGGCAGTGTGTGTCCGGTCCAGTGACAGCACAGCCTGTGAAGTCCGTTCCTGGTGGCCTTTGTCCTGAGCAGACGTGGCGCACAGCACGCTAAGCCTCCTGAAGGAGCGCAGTGGGGCTTCACCTCTATGAAGTTCGCACCTTCAAACTCGAGGGCCAGTTTAGTATGTTTCATACAGTGCCCACCCTGACGCTCTTGGGCTTAGTGACTGTACATGGAGGGAAGCTAAAAAACAAAATTTAAACTCTCATGAAACCTGGATACCTAGACGGAAGAACTCCTGACGGGGCTCTGCGATTCTGCAGCTGGTGGGAGGGGGTCCAGCTGGATGAGGGCTGCGCAGGGCCCCCAGCGGCAGCCCGTCTGCTGCCACCCGGTGGAGCCACCGGGTCCTGCCATTCCAGGCCTGCCCTCGCCGCAGCATGTCACTCCATGTGGGTTCCAGGTGGAAAGTTGGAGAAACACCTTGCAGACCTGTGCGCGCTCTCCTGCAGGCGTCTCTGGTGCTGGACGTGGGGTCAGTGGGGACCTTACCTCCTCTGGGGGGTTCCCCTGTCAAACCTGCTCACAGCTTCATGGACCGGACAGATCAGTGCTACACTGGTGTTGTCCGTGTCTTAGTCTCCTCGGGCTGCTGCGACAGACTCCTCGGGGCTGCCAGCCCCAGACCTTTATTTCTCACCAGGCTGGAGGTCAGGGTGCTGGCACGGTTGGGTTCTGGGCCTGTGGGTGCTGCCTTCTCCCTGTGTCCTCACATGGTGGAGGGACGGAGGGAGGAACAGCAGGCTCTGGGATGCTTTGTATAAGGACACTGATCACATGAGATGACCTCATCTGCACCATCACTCTGGGTTAGGGCTTCATGCGTGAATTTGGGGAAGACAGTGTAGCTCATAGCAGCCCTAGATACAGAACTGCAAATGAGTGAATAAAAATCAGGCCTCACCAGGTGGTCAGACCGTAATTGTGGGTGACACAAGACAGTGGCCAAACTATAATTTTGGGAGGTTGCCGACCAGCAAAACTGTTTGTTCCCCCAAATGTGAAAATGACCAAATTACTTTTTCCCTTAATGTGGTTCCTTGTCCTTTGGAAAAGTAACTTCTCTGTTTTCCTTTCTATAACTTTAGGGTCCTGTCGTTGCTGAGTTGGTCCTGTTGGTGTGTGGGTTGTTTTTGGTTTTTTTAGATTTTAAGAGAGCACAAGCAGGGGGAGCAGCTGGGGGAGTGGGAAGCAGGCTTCCTGCTGAGCAGGGAGCCCGATGTGGGGCTCGATCCCAGGACCCTGGGATCATGACCTGAGCTGAAGGCAGATGCCTAACGACTGAGCCACGCAGGTGCCCCACGTGTGTGTTTCTATAATTTGAGTTTGAAGAGCTGTTTCACTGTGGGCAGTGTTCCTGCAGGATCCTAGTCCCCAGGGTGTGTTTCCTAACAAGGGGTGAGTAAGGATCACCTGAAAGCATTTTCTAGCCATACTTGTCGGCCCCTCCTCAGACACAGTGGCCTAGAGGCTCATTTGCTGTTTAATGGCAAAGAACTAAATACTGAATTTGAACTGAGACCAAAAGATAGTTTTTGAAGACAGGATCATTCTAGATCCCACATGGATTTTTAGGACTGAAGGTAGCATATGAGCGTCATCGGGTTTTGGCAAGAGACAAATGTTCAGAAGGCTGGGGAGAAGAACAGAGCACAGGCCCCGTGAATGTGCCATGCCAGGGTGCTCTTTGGACCCCAAAACAGGCCCAGATCCATCAGTCGTCCTGAAGGGTTGGTTTGGGGACAGAAGGCCCCTGTGGCCGGTGCACTCCTGCTCCATGCTCCGGGCCGGAAAGCCGGCCAGCCCCCGACCAGAGTGGGTGACATTGTGGTGGCCTTTGGGAAGATGCCATGGGTGGAACTCGAGAAATTTTAACATAAATACAAGCAAGAAAATACCAATAGACACTGTTCTGGTTTTGGAGTCAGTGACTCCGCTAAACTTGAATTTTCACACTCATCATTATAATGGGACGGCTGCAAGTGCAGAGCCCGCGGATTACAAGACATTGACCTCGGTTTCTTCGTACTTATGATGTGGGGGCAGGGCTGCTGGGGGTCAGATAGCCCGCTCGTGTGGGAGCACTTGTGAGCCTGCTCGTAGTCAGCCCTCAGTAAACTTCCGGTGCGTTGCTGTCTGTTTCAGGGGGCCGAGGCCATGGTCCTGGAGAGCGTCATGTTTGCTATTCTCGCAGAGAGGTCGCTTGGGCCCAAGCTCTACGGCATCTTCCCCCAAGGCCGCCTGGAACAGTTCATCCCGGTAAGGGGGGTTCTCGACTGATCGGTTGACAGGTGCCACAGACAAGAGATGGATTCTTTGTCTTGGTGCTGCGGGAGCCTGAGATGTTGTGGGCTGACATACATAGTAAATGGGCCTTAGCATTATGAAACTGTCTCAGAAATAAAGAAAAAATAGATTTCTACTGAATTTACATTAGAACCTCTGTCTTTCCTGCAAAGGTGTTCATCCAAGTGAAAATCTATATGAAACCTAACATTCCCTAGTGCCCCCCAAAGCTGCTTGCCCTGAACCTTTCCCCTTGTTCCTCTCAATTTCTGGACCACCTTTAGAACTCCCTGCTGAGCCCCATGGGCCTGGCCACACCTGGGTCTTTGCCCTGTGGGGCCGCCACTGCTCTGCCTTGTCTCCCAGCTCACTCCCTCTGCTTGAGTCTCCCCAGCTCCCAGGTGCCTGTCAGCTTCCTCTGACGTTTCAGGGCCCAGCTCAAATCCAAGTCTGGACCGTTTGCCTTCTCTTGCTGTCCTGAGGCATTTCTAACGCTGCTGTAACATCTTCAGCTGTGAGAGCGCCTCAAGGACTGGGGTCACAAATGGGCTCACGCCCTGCGTGCGTGGCCACCTGTGTGTGCAGGGTTTCCCGGTACAGTCGGGCAGGTGGTAAAACACAGGACCCCTGGCTGAAGGGATGCTCGACTTGCCAGGATTCAACCTGTGTTCAGCGGGAGGCTGGAGGAAGGGGTCCAAATTGTCTAATCCACTGCCCGGGGGTAGTTGCCTTCTTGGGACCTGGGTCCTGGGAGGGGTGCCCCCTGCTGGCTCATGGTGGCACTATCTGTGCACCTGCCAGCCCGGAGTTGTGTGGAAACCTGCAGCTGGACCCTCGAGGCAGACCTTCCGTCCCGCCCTGGCACCTGGCTCGCCACCTGGCGGTGTTTTCATTTATAACTGTCCCAGTGAAGACCAGCATCCGACTGGCATGAGGATCAAATGAGATAATAAAGTATCTGAAAGCATTAAAAAATCGGAAATATTTTCTGTGGTTAGAAGTGGCGACGTCTTAAGGACACAACATTGAGTGAGAAAACCAGATCGTGGAAGACTACAAATAGGGTAGCACTTCAGTAAATCCCACTGAAAGCAAACTAAACACTGTTTAAAAGATACATGTGTGGTAAGCCGCCTCTTTTTAGGGAAGGTGAAGGACCAGTGAGCACAACCCGGAGTAATCAGACTGCCCTGCCCTGGTTCAGGATCCGTGGGTTGCAGCATCTGTGGGATTGATGCTATGCTAGCTCTGAAATCCTAGCCTCTTCTCTGTAGGATGTTTTGTATGGTGAAGATTTTTTGAAGTTCTGTTGAAGTACTAGGTTGAACCACATGAAACTACCAGTCATCAACTCTGACCCCAGAAATGGTGATTTCCTTTGGCTCAGACTGCTGGCGTGCTATTTCCAGGTTTACTCTTGAGCACTGCGTGGGATGCGTTCCACCTCGTCTGGTCCCCACAGACGTTTTCCAGAGGGTACGGAGAGTAGTGACCTCCTGGGACCCTGGTCAGTCTCCTATCGCTCTTTCCCTGTGCTAGGATGGGAGCTTGGAACTCTGAAATATGTTCATCTTCGAGCATGGTTGGCCTTAGACTTTCCATGATGCCAAACGAGGTATTGGCATTTTTAAATGCCATGTGAAAGCTGAGTGAGCTGCCGCTAGAGCCGCGTCCCCTGTCCTTGGAGGTTTCCCGAGTGGAGGAGGCTGTGGCTGAGCCCGCTGCTGCCAGTCAGCTCTGAGCTCCCATCACCAGGCTCCCGCCATTTGTCGAGACCTCCCTGGCTGGGTGCTGGCCCAGGGGCCCTTGCCTGCCTTGTCTGCTCTAGGTCAGAGCAGCCCCGCCAGGGACTCCATGTCGTGCTTCTCATTTTATAGAAGTCCGAAGGTCAGATGCAGAGGTCTGAGTAGCGAGCCTTTGGCCATGTGACTGTGAAGTGAGGATTACAGCCAGAATTGGAGCTGGGTTCGCTTCAACTGGGACACGCCGCCCCCTCACCCCTGCGGCTGTGGCGCCTCTTGGGGCTTCGGCAGGGGGGCAGTGCGTGTGGGAAAGACAGATCTTGGCTGATGGTGATTTCCTCGGGAGGAGCTGGGCCCCCCATGGCTTCGTTCGGCCGGGCGCCCTGAGAGCCTGCTCCGGGCCGGGTGGGGTGCTGCCGGCCGCCCCCGTGGAGGAGGGGGCACGGCTCACTCTGAGCTCCTGGCCGTGCTCCAGAGGAGGACCTGTGCTGAGCACCACCTCTCGGCTGTGCGGGGTCAGGCCGGGGTGTCTGCGCCACTGAGGGAGTTGGACACGGGCTCATGCAGCCGCCGTGAGACCTGGAGCCTTCCGCGGGGTGAAGGACGAACCCTGGTGAAGGGGGAGAGGGGTGAGAGGAGGGGGCGGGGTCCGCCGAAATGCTTATATGTGAGAAGGACCCTCTCAAGGCTCAAAGGGTTCAAAACAGAATTGGCCTGTGGGGGCGTTGAGAAACGCTGTGGCGGTCACTGGGTCGCTCTCCGAGGGCAAGGCCTGGGAGGACAGCGGCGCGACCGGCTGCTGGGTCTTAGCGGGGGGGATCGAACCCCTCCAGGCTCCCTGGAGAAGTGCTGTTTTCTGACTCCCTTGTTCCTTTCAGAGCCGGCGCTTAGACACTGAAGAATTAAGTGTGCCAGATATTTCTGCAGAAATAGCCGAGAAAATGGCCACATTTCATGGTATGAAAATGCCATTCAATAAGGAACCAAAATGGCTTTTTGGAACAATGGAAAAGTAAGTGGTCAAACCGCTTGGCTCTAACTCAGTTTTCTGTTAGCGGCTGCCGGAGGTGCCAGAGTGAGTACTCGTTCGCCCCGGCGGCCCTCTGGTCCCCGAGTGGGCAGCCGGGTGGGAGATGAGCTTTCTGGAAAGCCTGCAGCCCCCGGCTCTGTCCCACTGCCGCAGCGGGGTTGGACTTGGCAGGAGCCCCGCCGGTGAGCCGCCGTGAGCCGGGCAGTGATTTTTGTTCTCCTTTCCCCTGCCAGGTACCTGAACCAGGTGCTGAGGATTACGTTCTCAGGGGAGCCCCGGCGGAGGCAGCTGCACCGCCTCCTGCGCTACAACCTGCCCCTGGAGCTGGAGCACCTGAGGTGAGGCCTGCTCACGGTCACAGCCGAGCCCCGGGGCGGGTCCGGGGAGCCGTGGGCCTGGGGGTAGGGGCGCTGCACAGTCTCTCCGAGCGCCCGACGGCATCTCTCCCCTCCCTCCTGGGTGTGCGCGGCGCTGGGGACATGGAGACCAGGATGGCCACTGAGGCGCTTGTGTCTTATCAGGGGAGACAGAGACGAGCAAACGTATCCCATAGCGTCCAGCTGTGATCAGAGGTGTGATGGAGGCGGGGGCCGGAGCCCACCGAGCAGGAGGGTCGTGCTCTGGGTGGGGAGGGCCCGCGGGGCAGGAAGAGCTGGGTGTGCACAGTGGGGGGCTGCTGTGGTACCCCAGGCTGAGCTGTGGCCAGGGGACAGCAGCGCTCTCAGAGCTCACAGTGACAGTGCCGCGGGGAGGCCGCACCAGGGAGGCTGCACGGTGGTGCCGAGCGCCAGTCCAGTCCCGGGCGCGGTGGCGTCTGACCCGAGGTGTGATTCCCTTTCCAGGTCGCTACTCGAGTCCACCCCTTCTCCAGTTGTGTTCTGTCATAATGACTGTCAGGAAGGTAAGAACTGCTGCCCGTTCCGTGAGGCTGGGTTTGTGTGTCTCCTTGGAAAGCGGCCTGCAGCGTGTGTGACGAATGCCAGGTGTCCGTGCGGAAGGGGGACGTGCGTGAAATAATGGGACAGCCGCGCGGCGGACTGTCGTACAACTACGAAAAAGGTCAAGTTTTTATGCAGGCCAACAGAAAAATCACCAGGATATGTGAAGAGAAAAAAAGCATGTTTTAGAAAAAACATGGGGTGTTCTCCCATTTTTGTAAAAAACGTATACAGAGAAGAGAAAATGAGAACATTCACTAAACTGGGAGCTTGGCCAAAGGACTGGAGCCTCCTGAGTCACGTGTGTTCAGTATGTGACTCCGGTGAATATGTGACTTTGATTGTCGGAGAACGTGGTCAGAGGTGACTGCCTCGCTCAGTGCTGGGGGCCTTGCGCTGGCCTCACCTCGCAGATGCCCGAGGCCACCTGCTCTCCTGGGAGCGGGTCACTCCCGCGACCTTGGGTTTCTCTGCCTTCCCTGAGGTACGAGGCCGGGTACCTCTCGGCGTGACGTCAGACGGAGGCCCCACCTAGCTGGGCTAGCTCCCGCCGGCGCTGTGGGCCGGGCTTCGGGGAGGCTCTGCCTTGCTCTCGCTGTGCTCTCTGTCGCGGCTGGCTCACGTCGTTCCCCGCCCCCCCGCTCCCCCCCCCCGTCAGCCCTTTGCCGGGCTCAGCAGTTTGTTTTTAATTTTTTTTTTTAAAGATTTTTATTTATTTATCAGAGAGAGAGAGAGAGCGCACGAGAGAGCGAGCACAGGCAGACAGAGTGGCAGGCAGAGTCAGAGGGAGAAGCAGGCTCCCTGCCGAGCAAGGAGCCTGATGTGGGACTCGATCCCAGGCTGCTGGGATCATGACATGAGCTGAAGGCAGCTGCTTAACCAACTGAGCCACCCAGGCGTCCCAGTTTGTTTTTAATTTTGACGACAGTCCATTAATTAGCTGTTATCGTTGACCAAGTCGAGTGGGGCGTAAATGTGTGTTAGCAGGTGATAGCCAGCTGCACAGATGTCACCAGAGGCGTCTGAGGGAGGTCTGCTGGTCAGTGAGAGGCTAGACGAGGGGGAGCTTGTACATTCGCTTTGTTCTCCTCTGGGCGTCTCCTTTCAGTGGCCCCTGGACACAGAAGCTGTGTGCTGAAAGGCCTAGAAAGGGTACCTCCCGCAGAAACCCGGCAAGGGCGCGGCCAAAGCCCTGGCGAAGCCCGGCTCACCGCGCCTGCAGGCCAGCCCAGTCGTGACAGATGCCGGACGCTGTGGCGAGTGGGGGGGGGTCTGGCCGCCCGTTCATTTGGGGCCCAGAATCGAGCCTTATAGGAATATGGGGGCAGGAACGCTGCCTGTGGCCCTCCTTGGAGAACCAAGTGAGGCAAAGCAGCGGGACCAAGTAGGGCCCACAGAGCCCTGCGGTGGCCCAGCGTGCCATGGCATCCTCATGAGGGAGGACAGCGGGACGCAGCTTCCTAGCTGCTGGGGGGGTTGGGTTGGCTGGAACCCTAGCATGCCACAAGCATTTTCCTTCGTGCCCCTGTGTGGAAAGTCCGGGGGTGCTGCCCCAACAAGCCGAGGGACAGCTGTTCTTGTTCCTGGGCGAGCACGGGGCCATGTTGCCGTCGGGCTGCTGTGAACAGGGGCCCTGTGTCCGCGTGACCCTGGGCCGTCTGCCAAGGGCCTGGCCTTGGGAGGCGGGGCTGCTTCCGGCGCTCCGTGGCCTGCACCCCCTCACCGCGTGGCCAGGGTTCCCTGACAGGATCGGAACCACGCTTGGACTTTGTGCACAAGGACTTGCGCCTGCCACTGTCCACCACGCCCACAGTAAGTGGCATGTCATCCAAATCCTTTTGCAGGTAATATCTTAATGCTGGAGGGCAGAGAGAATTCCGAAAAGCAGAGACTGATGCTCATCGACTTCGAGTACAGCAGTTACAATTACAGGTGTGTGGCAGCCCCGGGAGGACGTCGGCAGCCAGGCCCCCGGGCCCGGGAGCTTGCGCACTGTCCCGGCAGCCCTCGGTGGCGCAGGAAGCAGCCGGGGCCTGTTCTGGGCGGGTGGGGGGCGGGCAGCGGTGACCGATCAGAATGCAGAATCTGGCGTTTGTTGGCTTCAGAGATCAGAGTACTGATCTGCAGTCTCCGCCGGCGCTGGTTCTGCTGACTACCCCGTCGCCTCTCCCTGTCCCTGAGGCAGTCGTCCCTGGGGGGTCCTCAGGAAGGACCACTTGTTGCTGGGGGGGATGCTCACGACTCGGCCTTTTCCCTTCTCAGACCAGGGAGCCTTGTGGCTGGCAGTTTGCCCCCCTCTCTGCAGCTGCTCTTGCCTCTTTTTCAGGGGATTCGATATCGGGAATCATTTCTGCGAATGGATGTACGACTATAACTACGAAAAATACCCGTTCTTCAGAGCGAACATCCTGAAGTACCCCACCCAGAAGCAACAGGTGGGGATGGCTGTGTGCGGGCTCGGCGCTAGCTGAGCTGCAGGAGTCTGTTTTCTGCAGTTAAAATCGATTGCATCTTTGTTTTTAATGACCCCCCCCCCTTTTTGTTTTTAAGATTTTGTTTATTTGAGAGAGAGAGCGTGAGAGCGTGCACAAGCAGCGGAGAGAAGAAGTAGGCTCCCCGCTGAGCAGGGAGCCTCATGTGGGTCTGGATCCCAGGACCCTGGGATCATGACCTGAGCCGAAGGCAGACGCTTAGTGACTGAGCCCCCCAGGCGCCCCTCATGACACCCTTTTTAAATCTAACAATGGTTACGCAAACCCTGTGGCTCTAAAATGTTACTTTGTGTCAGGACACAAACTTGACAATTTTATCCCTGTGCCAGAGAGAACCTGTATTCATTCTGTTGGGAGAGCACAGTGTGTAGCTCCTCCTGGTTTTTTCCAAAAAGCCCAGCCTCTGATCTGCCTTCTGGCCTCCTTCGTGGGGGTCACAGTGCTTCCGGTGTTTCCTGTGTGTGTTTCCCTCTGTGCAGACAGAAGTGGTCTTTTGGGCACCGGGACTTAGTAGCTGCTGTGCTGTTGCAGTTCCCTTTCCTGTCCTGAGTATGGGGGGCAGGGGCTGTGTGAAGAATCACCCCATGGGGGGCACGCCTGGGTGTCCCAGGGTCCTGGGATCGAGCCCCATGTCGGACTCCCTGCTCAGCGGGGGGGTCTGCTTCTCCCTCTCCCTCTGCTTCTCACCCCGCTTGTTCTCTCTCTGAAATATATAGTCTTTAAAAAAAGGAAAAAGAAAGAAAGAAATCACCCTGTGGGAAATTCCTCCTTGGGAGCCCCTACTCCATCCCTCAGCCCGCCGTTGGAGCCGTGGGTTGAGAGTGAGTGGGCAGCGATGTGGAAGCAAGCTGGGCTGGGGAGAGGGTATTCCAAGCCTGCGCAGGGCGGCCGCCTACCCCCTTTGCAATGGTAGCTATAGGACAGCCCCTCCTGTGGAGCCCCTGCCAGCTCGGCCGTGTTTCAGAGAGGTTAGAGAGGCATGGGGACAGGGGTGTGATGGGTTCTGCTGACTTCACTCGGGAGAGGTCTCTTGAGCACAGGCCTGTGCCAGGCACGGTGATCCTGTCTTCAGCAGGTCGCCCTCCTCCCGCCGCACGGTGGGGCCGACTGTGACCAGCTTGAGTATGTCCCTAGCCTCCAGGTCACGCGTGGGGGGAGGAGGAGACCCAGCAGCAGTCTTTGTAAAAGCCTTGGTGAACACTGGGCAGCCCCAGAGGTGCCACTCTCCAGCCAGGAGTGGGGGGCGGTTCTGCCGGTGAGAAGGCAGGTTCCGCGGCGATGGGCGGCAGAGCCGTGTGGGCGCCCGCGTCACACAGCCACGGAAATCCAGTTCCATTTCGGTTTTCTGAGGAGCTTTACAAGTCACGGAGAGCTGCTGCTCTTCATTTCCTGTCCTTTGTGCACCCAGTAGGTAATCGCATGCTTTTCTCTCTTTAGTCCACTAAAGAGAAGTTGTAAAATGTTAAACCCTTGCCTTGGAATTCCTAAAGTAAAGCATCCAAATGAGGTGTGTCATTTCGGAAAGCTCTGCTGGGCCCCGTTAGTCTCTTGCTTGGCAGTTTTTGATCCACACACATACAGGAAACAGGCTTTAGGGGCCATTTAAAAAAATTACTATTTATATCTGGTTTGGAGTAAAAATTATGCTGGTCGAAAAACATGAGTTTGGTATCCCTTTGTAGTTTTCTGGACCAAACGTAGATGAGATGATGTTCCTTGACAATTTGGTAGACTTTGTAAGAAAGCGCGGCCCGTTTGGTCAGTAGCTCTCAAAGCAGGGCTCTCGAAGTGCGGCCTAGAACTTCCGGTGAGGGAAGGCCACTAGTTACTGTTTCTTAGGGTATCGACCTTTTCAGATTTCCTGTCTTTATTGGCCAATTTGAGCATTTAGTATCTCCCAGAAATTAACCCAGCTCGTGTGGCGGTTCAGGCGTGGGTTTTAAAAACGGTGCTTGGATTTGAACCCAGATCTGCCAGTGTTCACTGTCCCTTGCTGACGCCGTGTGCTTCCGTTTCCTCGTGTGCGGAAACAAACGCTCGGGACGGTGGCTGCTACCTAGACTTGAACAGGCCTGGGCCATCCCCTTGCCTGGGCCAGGGCCACTCCTTCCAGAGCACCCTGCGAGGACAGCGCTCAGACTGGAACACTGCTTTCTGGTGGGAGGGGTGCCCAGGGTGAGAGCCGCCTGGGAGGAGGCGGATGGGCGGGGTGGTGGGGAGGCAGTGCCGGCGTTCCGACTAGGCGGTCAGTTAGTGGCCAGTTTTTCTGGGTAGAGCGACTGCCTGCTGTTTCCTTCTTCTTTTTTTTTTTTTTTTTTTTTTTAAAGATTTTATTTATTTTTTTGTCAGAGAGAGAGAGAACGCACAGGCAGACAGAGGCAGAGGGAGAAGCAGGCTCCCTGCTGGGCAAGGAGCCCGATGCGGGACTCGATCCCAGGATGCTGGGATCATGACCTGAGCCAAAGGCAGCTGCTTAACCAACTGAGCCACCCAGGCGTCCCTGCTGTTTCCTTCTTTATAAAAGAAAGCGAGTGGTGGTTTGTTCTCTTCTGGCGCCGTTAGGTATAGCGGGAGGGTCTGAAGAATGGGGGGGGGTTCCTAAATCCCAATTCACGGGCCGGCGACGCGTGGGACCTGGTAGCACCTCTTCTTCAAGCCAGAGTTAGACCTTCCCAGTTTACGGACGCGCACGTGTCACCCCGGCATCTCGGAGGTGGAAGGCCCCTCGGCGTGGTCCGGTCGGCTCCCGCTCTGCCGGCGCATCTACCGGGGACCTCGGGCTCCGAGGGAGTGGCTGCGCACCATGCCAGCCCGTCCGTGGAGATGCGTGATGCGGGCTTACCCTGCTTAGCGACGCGGCGTGGGAAACGGGTGTGGAGTCGATTCCGCCTGGGTGATTTTGTCCAGAAATAGTCGTGGTTTCCTCTGCTTGTCTTGCCGACAGTGCAGCGAGTCTGGCAGGGCTCTGCCAGGAAGCCGGAGATCGCTGTCCCCCCCACAAGCGGGCTTCCGTGCTCCCGCCGGGCACCGAGCTCCTCTGGGCTCCGCCGGCCACACGGGGGTCCGCTGGCGCGTCGTGCTTCCTGACAGCGGCTGACACCAGCGGCTGACACCGTCTGTCTCGCCGTCACGGACTCTCATGTGATTTCTTTTTTTTTTAAAGCTCCATTTTATTTCCAATTACTTGGCTGCATTCCATAATGAATTTGAAAACCTCAGTAATGAAGAAAAGTCCATTATAGAAGAAGAAATGTTGCTTGAAGTCAATAGGTAATTTCTTCTTTTTTTGGTTAATTTATAAAATCGCCGCGTGTTTACAGACGATAGTCGGGGTGCCGACCTGCAGTCATGAGTATTGTGGGAGCTTCTTTATACCCATACGTTTCCGGGACTCGTACTCGGTCAAAAACTACGCATCTGGCACCTCTCCAGATGTCCGCATGCAGCAGGTGCAGAGAGCGGGGTCGGGCACATGGGTGGCGCTCTGCGCTCTAAGCCACACACTGCAGGACTGCACAAGGCGGTGCCGCCTGGGGCCTGGGCCCTCTTGTCGCTTGGGGCTTGTCGGGTGGTGGGTGCCATTCAGAAATGTGTTTCTTTAAAAACTAATTACAAATTGTGAGTGTTGGTTTGAGTCTTGCTCTTAAAGTGTTTAGTCAGTAGATCTCAAAGCAGGGCTGAGAAACTTCTAGATTTTGTGAAAGCCTTTGATAAAAATGTTTAAGTGCCTTTGGCCCCCCTTGTCCTGTCCAGCCCACTTCCCGTAGATCACCTCTTCCTGAAGTGTCCACAGCCCCGTTGCCGGGCATGTGGCCACCCTCGCTGTCCTGGGGCTCCCCCTGTTGCCTCGATCTCCCCTCTCTAGTTCTAGTGTGGTTGGAAGTAGAAAAATGGCGGAGAGGCCGGCAGAAGGGGTAGCCCCGAGGGACGTGTAGGGGATCAGGGACCACGAGACAAACAGTCGGGTTTGAGGAGGACACTGAAGCGTTCAGGGAAGCCCACAGGCACTGTTGTGAGAGGAGCTTGGGTTCACGGCGACGGGGGCCATGGCACGGCATAGAGATGGGGACCGCCAGGCTCTCTGCTCTGTTTCACTGCTGTGCAAGGGCAGGGGTGAGGGGGAAGCGGCATCCTACCTCCTGGGAAAGCCAGCGAGTCACCAGAGGCCTGCACATTCCTCCTCTTGCTGCACGACGCCTACAAGGTTGCTGGTGCTCCATGCTCACACCTGAAGCAGTTTCTTTCCCAGCATAGTGCACGCGCTGCCTGCATGGCTCCCCGACCTCCGTGTTAGTCCCGGGACCGTAGCTGTGCACCAGGGACGGCTGCTGGGCATGTCCACACTGCAAGTCCATCTGTCCCCAGCCGGAGGACGGAGCGGCCAGCTGTGGTGCCCCCAGCTTGTTCTCTATCCCCGGGGACCAGAATCCTGTTGAGTGGGCCAGGGCTGACTAGGTTTGCGCCCCAGTGAGTTGCGGGGCCCACTAGCAGGAAATCCCATCCCGGGGCCTGTGGCCGGTGCCACACATCTCACATGCGTCTCCTGCTTTTGTAATTACAGGTTTGCCCTTGCATCCCATTTCTTCTGGGGACTTTGGTCCATCGTGCAGGCTAAGATTTCATCCATTGAATTTGGATACATGGTATGTTCTGGGGGTAGTTTTCTCTTCGATTCCCGGAAACGAAATCATTCCCTGTGTTTGTGAGCACTCGCGGGGAGACGCGCGGTCTTCTTCACAGAGGGCTGCCCATGTCGCTGCGCAGCGAACCCACCTTGGCTCCGCGTGTGCTGTTGGAGGTGGCCTCACTCGCAGGGCAGCGGGCCCACCTCCCCTGCTTCAGAGAGCTGCTGTGCGGCCTTGTGGCTCCCATGGGGGATGTAGAAATCAGACCCTAGCACATAGCCCTTGACCTCAGTCCCTTCTGGCGCAAGGGGCTGCGCGTGCAGGAGTGCCCTGAAGCGTTCTGTGGCTCCGTTCCTCAGCCTGCAGCGGCCCGCTTCGAGCCGTCCTGTTTGCTGCAGGCAGATGTGACAAGACAGGCTGTCATCTTCTTCCAGCCTTCGAAACTGTCCTTGACGTAGACAGTTTTAGCCGTGAGTCCAGCCTTCTGCTGCCCCGTGTCCTGGGGTGGGGCACCGTCTGTGGTGAGCACCCGGCTTTAGGAAGGTGGAGGGGATGATGAGCTCATTTCATCCTCCCAGTCCTGTGTTAGGCTGATTTCTGCTTCCAGGTGGATGGTTTGGTAACACACAGATGCTGTTCGGCCAAAGAAGGGGGAATAAGGAATTTTAAAGCAGATGTAGAGCCATGGTTAAATCATGTTGTTAAGACAAAGTACAGGGGCGCCTGGGTGGCTCAGTGGGTTAAAGCCTCTGCCTCCAGCTCAGGTCGTGATCCCAGGGTCCTGGGATCGAGCCCCACATCGGGCTCTGCTCAGCGGGGAGCCTGCTTCCCCCTCTCTCTCTCTGCCTGCCTCTCTGCCTACTTGTGATCTGTCACATAAATAAATAAAATCTTTTAAAAAAAATTTTAAAAAACAAAGTACACATCAAAAATATTACCAAAGCAAGGAATAATTTCATAATAATAAAGGATCAATGAATCCAGAAGATACTAAAAAAAAAATCCTAAAGGTGTACATAT
This sequence comes from Mellivora capensis, assembly GCA_004024625.1. Taxonomy (NCBI): domain Eukaryota; kingdom Metazoa; phylum Chordata; class Mammalia; order Carnivora; family Mustelidae; genus Mellivora; species Mellivora capensis. The sequence goes on from PISX010014339.1 coordinate 23,295, forward strand.
CTGTCTTGCCTCAAAAGACCTAAAGCAAAACCTGAGAAAACCGAGCAGAGAGAGGCAGACCCTCAGAGCAGAGGGGGCGGAGGAGGGCACCGCACTCTCGCCCAGCCTGACGCTATCAGGCACCCAGCTGCTGGGTGTATGTCCTTGCCCACTGAATATGGCACATTCATCAAGATAGACCGTATGCTGGGCATTGGGAAACAGTTCTCAAGTTGAAAAGAACTGAAGTACAGAGGATATTCTCTGACCACGGGGGAATTAGGAAAGCAACAACAAAATCTTGAAAATTCTTAATTATTTGGAAATTAAGTAGTACATCTACGTAAACCCTGGATCAAAGAAGAAATGAAATAGACAATTAGAAGCTATTTTGAACAAATTATAATGAAAACACAATATATCAGAATTTGTGGGATATGGTTAAAGCAGGTTTCAAAAACTTGCAGCTTTGAAGGTTATACATTTGTATTAGATAAGGAAGTTCTCAAATCAGTGACTGAAGCTTCTACCTTAAGCTAGAAAGAGAAAAAACCAACGTAAGCCCGAAGTTAGTAGAACTAGATACAGGAGGGGCGCCTCGCTGGCTTAGTCGGTGGGACATGTGACTCTTGATCTCAGGGTCGTGAGTTCAAGCCCCACATTAGGAGTGGAGCCTGCTTTTAAAAAAAAAAAAAAAGAAAGAACTAAATAAAGGTAAAAGCAGAAATCCTTGAAAAAGAAAATGCATGGGAAAAAAAAGGAGAGAATCAGTGAAACCAAAAGTTGGTTCTTTGAAAAGCTCAATACAATTTATAAACTTTTGGCTATACTGAGCAACCAAGAAAGAGAAGACACACATGACTGGGCTCAGTACAAGGAGAAGACCTCGCTCTGGATCCTATGGACGGTAAAAGGGTAGGAGAATATTATGAATAATTTTATGCCAACAGATTTGACAGCGTGCATGAAATGTGCACATTTCTTGGAAGATACAAAGGACAAAAACTAACCTAACACATGGTCATGTAGTTATTGTACAAATTGAATTCCTACTCCAAAAACCTCCCTGTAGAATAAACTGCTGGTCCTGGTGAATATTGTCAAACACTTACGGAAGAAATCATACTGGTTCTGCACAGAGTTTCAGTAACTAAAGGCTCATTCGGAAGCATTGCCCTGATGGTGAAAGGAGACACAGACATTTCAAGAAAACGTCAGATCAGTGGCCTTCATGAACAGGACAGAAAAAGCATTATCAAAATATTAGTAGGAATTAAAGGTGACATTTACAAGAAGATAAGGGATCAAGTGGCATTTATCTCCAGAATGCAAGGTTTAACACTTAATTTAACATTTTAAAAACCAGTTAGTATAATTCAGCGTATTAACAGGATGAAGGAGAAAAACCATATTATCTTAGTGAATGCAGGAAAAGCATTTGACAAAATCCAGTACCCATTCACCAAAAAAAAAAAAAAAAAAAAAAAGCCTCCGTAAAGTAGGAATGCAAGGGTCCTTCCTCAGCCAGGCACAGGGCACGTACAAAAACCTACAGCTGGTATCAGGAGAGCTGGCGCCTTCCCGGTCACCAGAGCCCTAGACTGAGAGCAAGGCAGGCGCGCCCCTCCCATGACCTGCACCTCCCGTGCCCCCGGACTCCGGAGCACCTAAGCAGCATAGTAAGGCCAGGAAAAGAAATGTAAAAATACAGGAAAGAAGAAAAACTGCCTTTATATTGTTGATGACATGATCAAGTACATGAGAAGACAGGAAAGAATCAAGAGAAACGCCATTTAAGCTGTGGAGTGAGTTTACAGGGGTCACGGGGTACGAGGGCAGTGCTCGATGATAACCAGCTTTGTTCTACGCGGAGGAAACAGTCACAAATGAAATGTCATTGTGTTTACAGTGGTATAAAAACATGAAATACTTAGGGATGAGATTTTTAATACCCGTGCCTGATCTTCACACGGAGAAGTGTAAGACCTAGCTAAAAGAACCTCAATAAATGGACAGCAAGACCACATTTATGGCTTCAGAAGACTCCATATTAAGAGTCTGTTCTCCCCAAACTGATTTCCAGAGTCTCCATGATCCCAGTCAGAATCTCCACAGGCTTTTTGGCAGAAACTGCTAAGTTCTAAAATAAATGTGACCGAAACAGTGTCGGAGGACTGATTGTGCCCGATTTCAAGATGTATCGAGACAGTGAGGTATTGGTGTAAAGACAGGCATCTGATGCCCAGAAACACACTAACACATACGGTCAACCGATGTGCCGTGGAAGGGCCACGGTAATTCATTGGGGAGGGGGTTCGGTTCTCAGAATTGCCATATGGGAACAGCTAAACAGCCACCGGGGGGAATAATGAACCTTGATCTTCTGCCATACACACAAGTGAACTTGAAACGGTAACAGACCCAAGTGTAAAAGCATCTGGAAAGCAAAGAAGAAAAGCTTTGTGACCACAACGGAGATTTCTTGGGTTACGTGAAGCACGGACCATAAATGAAAAAAGGTCCGGTAAGTTGGGCTTAATCCAAATGAAAAACTTGTGCTTTTTGAATGACACCATTAAGAAAATAAAGAGGCAGGGGCGCCTGGGTGGCTCAGTGGGTTAAAGCCTCTGCTTTCGGCTCGGGTCGTGATCCCAGGGTTCTGGAATTGAGCCCCACATCGGGCTCTCTGCTCCGCGGAGAGCCTGCTTCCTCCTCTCTCTCCCTGCCTGCCTCTCTTGCCTACTTGTAATCTCTGTCTGTCAAATAAATAAATAAAATCTTTAAAAAAAGAAAGAAAGAAAGAAAAAGGCAAGCATAAAGTTGGAGAAAACGTTGCCAGTCTCTAACAAGGACTCGTATCTAGAATGCATAAAGAGCTCACAACTTAGCAGGAAATCGGACAAGCTACTGTATAAACAGGCAGAAGATTCGGACACGTCATAGAAGATAAAGAAATGGCCAGTGAACGTCTCTCGGTCTGACTAATGTCATTGGTCGTACACGAAATGCAAATTAAATCCCCAGTGAGCTACGCTGCACACCTGTGATGACAGCTCAGACCGAGGACCCCGATGGTACCCAGTGTGGGCAAGGACCCGAGCAGCGGGCACTTGCATGCGTTGCAGAGAGGGAGGTAGAAGGTCTGAGCCGCCTGGAAGACGGTCTGAGCCGCCTGGAAGACGGCCTGACCGTACACGTGGCGGGCAGCCCGGCAGCCGCCTGCTTCGGTACTGACCCAAAAGAAGCGAAAGCCCGTTCCCACACCACGAGCGGCACTCGGGTGCACATAGCAGCTTTCTGTTCAGTTGCCCCGACCTGGAAAGCGCCTGCCTGACGGTCAGATGAGTGGGTATTTGTGCTGTGAGAGCCATCAGACAAGTCCTCCGCGGGAAACGGGAGTGAACCCCGGACCCTCACAGCAGCGTGGAGGAATCCTGGAAATGTACCGAGGGAAACAAGCCAGACAGAAGGGCCCACGCTGGGTGTGAGTCCATTTATGGGAAAGCTGTCTGCGGCGATCAGGGATGGAAACCGGGTCAGAGGCTGCCTGAGGCCACGTGCCAGGGCCCGCGGAAGCCGAGTGTGCTGGGGGGCCTCCGGCAGGGTGCTGGCGCTGAGCTCCGTGGACGCATTTGTGAAAAACGCCCGGCTCCACGAAGGGGATCATTTTTGTGGTCAAGTTACACCCCGATGCAGAGTTTGCGGCCGCGATGCTGTAACCTTCTTGGCAGTCCTTTCCATCCCGAGTGGGCGGCTTCAGAGGCTGCGCTGTCCACCCTGAGGGATGGGGGCGGGAGTAGCCCGGGAGATGCCCGGGGGCTGGACGATTCTTGCGCAGACAGGACTCGGGACCAGTGTTTCTGCCATCCCTCTCGGGCCCTGTGCCATAATCCTGCGGGTGATCCCAGAAAGTTGGGGTACCTTCTTTCTCGCACCTCTGCTCTATTTGCTGGCTCAGCCCTGGGGACCTGCTGCTTTGAGAGAGGAGCCTGCATTGGAGTCTGTGCCCACAGCCTTCAGTGTAAACAAAGAGGGTGAAGCCAGGCAGTGCCAGCCGTTCAGACAGGAGGCCCGCCCTGGTTGCCACACTGGGGTGGCCCGGGCGCCTGAGCTAGGTGTCTGGGCTCCTGGACGGCCTGCGGCAGCCGGAGCCACTCTGTTCTGTGCCCTCGGTGGTGGCTGGCGCACGGGCCTGGGTGGGACCTGGGCGGCCTTGGGTGGGAGTCCTTGGTGAGGCTGCTCCTCGTTGTGTCTCCTAGGACTATGCCCAAGCAAGGTTCGATGCCTATTTCGACCAGAAGAGGAAGCTCGGGGTGTGAGCGTGGAGGCGCCATCCACTTCATCCCTGGACTGCGTGGGGGCGGCCGAGCCAGCGGGGCCCTCGGCGCTCCGACGGCTGTCGCCGCGGCAAGCTTGGATGTCTCGCTGCCGGACGCAGATGTGTATGATACGAAAGACTGTATTAAAATTGAGTAACATTTATATCCTATCTTGTTGACGATTTCCCTAGGACCCTGCAGTGAGATCGGGAGGCAGGAACATAGTACAGTAGCGCAATACCTCCGAGCCCTCCGAGTCTAGAGAAGGCAGCTTCGGTTGGGGCCCGGGGCTCGCAGCCAGCTGCGGCAGACAGCACGAGCCAGCAGTGTTTCTGCGGGTACCTTTTTTTGGTTAATGTCAATTTTTCAAGGGTTTGAATTCACGTGCTGGGGCTCTTGGTAGGTGACAATGTGTATAGACGCCGCCGGCTCCCGAGAGCGGCGAGCGAGCCGGGACAGACTGTGACATTGCTTTGCGGCCTGGCCGACCATGAGTCCCTGGAAGCTGCTCCCTCACCCTTCTGGTCCCCACGGCGGACGCTCGGGGCCGCAGACCCCGTGCGGGGGGCCGGCCGTTGGCTCCGTCGGATGAATGTAGCTCCTTCAGGCTGTTGTACACACTTCGTCCTGCAGCCTCTGCCCCGCCCTCCTCAACCGAATGTGCTTTACTAACCCCAGCCTCGGGCCGGCGGGAGCTGTGGCCACGGAGGCCCGGCCGCTGGCCGAGAGGCCGTGTGGGCACCCGCGGACACACTCACCTCCCGCCTGCCCTCCCCGCAAAAAGCAGCCTTCGCCCTGCTCTCCGTGGCCTTTCCTCTTCCACCTCCGCTCAGCCCCGGCTTGCGGACTCTCTGCCAGGGCTGGTGCACCCAGTGGGGAGAGGGCGGCGTGGCCTGGGCTCTTGGCCGGCTCCCCCTGCCCTCCCTGCTCCCGCTGTCCCTGACGGGGTCCTCCTGACGGGAATGAGCAGCTGTATGGGAAGGTGGGGGTTCCCTGGAGCTGTGAAACCGCATATATTAAATGTCCTTGGGGATAGGTGTTTTTACTCTGAGCTCTTACTCGAATTGCCGTTTCTGCTACCAGAGATTGTAGGATACGAAAAATAAAACCGTACGAACCCCCGTCCTCAGTGTCCTCCTTGGGTGTGTCCTAGAGCCCAGGCAGGGCTCCTGGTGGTGGAGGGCTCCTGGCCGGTCCTCTCAATTCTCCACCCTCCCTCCCGCAGAGACCTCTGGAAGGACGTAGAAGAAACTGGGAGCTGTGGGATTTGCTGGTAGAAACTGGACGGCTGGCTTGGTCAAGGCAGGAGGGAGATTTCCCTTCCAGACATTTAAAAGTTTAGCCAGGTGAATGTGTTTTGGTATCCAAGCAATGAAACTGAGTAGTAAATGATACCATGCTCCCGTGTAAGGGCAAGTCTCCCCCGCACTCCTCCCTGCGGCATCCCGGGGCCCTGAGCAGGGCGGCCCTGGCCCTGGGGGACGGGCTCCCCCCAGCAGCTGGCTAGATGAGAGCCACAGCGATGGCGATGCCCGGCTTGCCCTGCCTGGGCAGCTCTGGCCTCAAAGCAGCCTTTGTTCCCGAGGCCTTCTGCGGGAAAAGCCACTTTGCGGCTCCTCAGCCTGAGGACGGAAGGCCTCCGGGAAGCACAGGCTCCACCTCCCAGCCGGCGGTGGGACCCAGGCCAGAAAGACATGCACAATGCCACACACCAGCCCCCCAGCTGAAGGAGCAGGACTGGTCACCCAGGGAGAGATGGGAGACTGCGGCCTTCACCGAAGGGGCGGCAGGACCCAGAGTCCAGCTCAACCCTCTTCCTGACCCTCCGAGCCCTGGACAATGGGGCTCCTGCACAGCCTCTGCCCTTTTCTGCAGGATGGGGTGTGAGTTTCTCTCTCCACTGCTCGGTCAGGCTCTGGACTCCCAGGCTGCTCCCTGCCTCCCTGGGGTGGGGCTGGCACCAGGGCAGCCCATCATGCCAGGCACCACCCTTCATGCCCAGAGTATCCCGAACATTCTCTTACAGTCAGTTTGCACTTCCCCAGGGATGGGGAGCTCACCCACTCTGGCTCAGCCTGAGAAGACACTCATCCCGAACTGGAATGTGCTGGAAACAGCCCTCCTTGGTCCTAGGTCTGCCCCCACTTCAGCCCAAGGCTCTGGGACTTCTGCAGACGAGCTCATGGGGCCTCTCCCTAACTTCTCGAGGGCCCAGGTCCTAGACCAGGGCCTCCCACCCCACTGCACCCTACACCAAGCTCAGCCCGGGAGAGCATAAGGAAAAAGGGCATAACATAGCCAGACACGGAGTCCAGAACACCAAAAGTCTTATGAGATATGACCAGTCTATGCCCAGATCCCAGGCCCTGCCACCCCAGCCTCACCAGTCCCTTGCATTGCAGATGGGACCAAGACACAGTTTGTAGTCCATTTTTATTTCTGGTCTCTGCAGGCAAGGGGAGGGACCTGGGTGTGGCCACAGGTGGGCTCTAGTCCTCCTCCCCAGCGAAGGTGAAGGGGCTCAGCTTGTAGCCACTGCCTAAGTAGAACTTGTTCTGGAATTCCACCCTGGGGGTGACAAGGGGACAGCTGGTGAGGGGCAGGCCCACCAGCCCTCGTGCTGCCCGGGGCCAGCCAGGTGGGCCGCTCACCAGTGCAGCCGCAGTGCGTGCAGGAAGGCCGAGAGCCCCTCCATCACCAGCAGGATGGCCACAGTCAACACGGCGAAGGCGGCAAAGACGGGGACCAGCACCACGGCCGCCACGCCCAACTCCCGGCCCATGCGTAGGCCCACACGCATCACCATGGCCCACAGGACCTCCGACAGCTCTGGAGGGCAGGGAGGTAGCTGTGGAGGGGCCGGGGGTGCCCACCCCCGTTCCCGTTCCCGGGACCTTCTCCGACATCCTCCCTTTACAGAGGGGATGCTGAGGTCCAGAAGAGTGACCCGCCAGGCCACCCAGCCAGTAGCTATGAGTGTCAGGTGCAGCTGGGACCCGACCCACGGCCAGTCCGCCCACTGGGGCCCTCTCGCTCACGGGCATGGGCCAGACTCAGGGCCCAGAGGCGCAGGTAGGACGCCGTGTTGGAGATGCAGCCCAGGCAGAACTCGATGGTGTGGATGGCCTGGTGCATGAGCACCTCAGACAGGACGAACTGGGGGGCGGGGGACAGTGAGGGGCCAGCCAGGCTGGCAGCCACCCCCGCCCCACACTCAGGAGGACCAGACCCACCTCGGCCTCCTCTCTGTCCCCGGGGCACCCCGCTTTCTCCTCATCAGAGCCCCAGCCGGCCACGGAGGCGTCAGAGGAGTCCAGAATCCCCGCCTTGTCGTCATCCTGGGGGATGACCAGCATCAGCAGTCCCCCCCCACCACCAGGAGGCTGAGAGGCAGCGAGGGCATGGTCAAGCCTCCCATCAGCCTTCATGCCATGCCCCCATCCCGCACCCCCGCCCCGAGCCTCTACCGGCTGGCGGCCAGCGGGCCTGGGCGAGCGGCGGCGGTGCTGCCAGTATAGGAACAAGGGTGTGCCGAGCAGCAGGACGGGCACGGTGGCCAGGGCCAGGACCACCACTGTAGACTGCACCACCTCCTGTGGGGGAGGGGGCAGAGCTCGAGTCAGGGTGCCCTCTGAAAGCCAGGCACCCAGCTTGGGGTGGGGGGCAGAGAGCCGGCAGCCCACTCCTCCTCACCCCGAGGCCCCTCACTAAGCTGGGACACCGCGCTGGGAGGAATCCCTCCAGGGGAGAAGGGCACCCACGGCCCCACGCCCGCATCCCTGCTTCTCAGAGGAGGAGCCCGCCGCTCAGAGTGGCCCCCCAGCCGCAGCACACCTGGGCAGGGAAGAGGGCTTTGTTGGTGGGGCTGCGGGAGAAGAGGAACATGTTGATGAAGTGGATGAGGATGCTGGGGGCGGTCGCCGCGCTGGTGACAGAGACGCGCAGCCACTTGTAGATGACCAGGAAGACCAGGTAGCCAAAAAGCCCCAGCAGGAAGATCAGCTCGGGCAGGGTCTCCAGGAGCAGCCGGTGCCACTGGCCAAAGTGCCTGAGGGACGGGAAGAATGGGGTCCCCTGGTCACCCACCGGGCCACCCTGGGCCTACCTGTCCAGGTGTCCCCCCTCCCCCACCCGTCCGGGGAACCCGGGCCCTCACACGTGGTTGAAGACTCCCAGGACCACCCCGAAGGTCATGTGGGTGACCCCAAGGATGACGGACATCTTCATCTTGAAAGAGTTGAGGAAGCTCAGGTGGTTGACGGCCAGGCTCCAGACCTGGGGTGGCAGGAGGGACAGGTGGCACACAGGGGCCTCTCTGCCCGCGTCCCTCTTGGTAGCCCCTCTGCCCCTGGGGGGCCGTGCCACTGTTTGCAACCCGTTGGCCCATCGCAGGCCAGCAGAAGGGAGCGGGGATGCGCACAGACAGGCCGGGCAACCAGGGCCCAGACCCCGCTCTTCCCCGCCATGTGACCCTGCCCATAGCTCTCCTGGGCCTCTGCGTCTTCATCTGTGAAATGGGAGCAGTGCCAGCCTGGGCCTCATGGGACCACCACCAGGACTATATACCGCGTCCTGTCACGCGGAGAGCACAGAACAGTGCTGGACGGTGGGTTCCGAGGAAGCCAGCGCTGCCCTCGCTGCCACATGCTTCTCTCGTCTTCCAAGTGGCTGCTGTGTGGGCCCAGCAAGGTGGCCCCCTTGTCCTTCTAGAGCCCTGCACCCCTGCACCCGGCACCGGGCCAGGCCCTCAGGAGGGATGAGGATTAACGTCCGGGTCCAGGCTGGGACAGGGTTAGTGCAGGGGCCCCGGCCCAGTCCGGCCCTCCTACCTGCCCACACCCCCCACAGCAAGTGGCCCGGACTCACGGGGTCAATGCCGAAGGGGTAGGGCCCCAGGAAGACACCGCTGACTGCGGGGTCCAGGTTGAGCAGCGGGTGTTCGGCCAGGAACTCGTCGCTGTGACAACAAGGGCGAGGGGTCAGGGGCTGCCGGGGGCCGCAGGGGCTGCGGGGCCGCGGCCAGGCCTCACCTCCAGCCGGACTGGGTGGCCATGGCCGCCACGCTCCAGCCCGAGGGGAAGATGGTCGTGGCGCGGCTGAAGCACTCGTTGTAGATGAAGCCAGTGTAGACGGAGAAGAGCCCCATGAGCAGCAGCAGGTAGCGGCCCGTGAAGAAGGTGCGCCAGATCTGGGCGTGGGGGAGCCGTGAGGGGTGGCCCGGCCCCCCCCCCCAACGCTCCCCAACACCCGCGCCCTCGGCCACCCTCACCTCGTTCCGCGCCGCCTTCACAGCTGGCCGGTCCTCCGCGAGCACCATGGCCAGGGCGAAGAGGAACATGAGCAGCCCGTGGCCCACGTCGCCGAACATCACGGCGAAGAGGAAGGGGAAGGTGACGATGGTGTAGGGCGCTGCGGGCAGAGGGGCCGGGCGGTCAGGGGCATGTGCACGTCGTGGCACCTGCTGCGACAGGAGCCCAACCCCAGGCTCCGGGACCCGGGAGACGCGGAGGGGCTGTTGGCGAGGCAAGGACGCCAGACTGCGTGTCTGCATCCCCGAGCCCGCCACTTCCTGGCTGGGTGACCAGGGACTAGTGACTCAACCTCTCGGAACCTCTGTTTCCCCATCTGTAAACGGGGGACAGCAATGCTCCTGCTTCGTGGGGCTCCTGTCGACGAGTCTATCCAGGGGCAGTACGGGCACGCCGCAGCACTCAGCGAGAGCCAGTTCCCGTGGGCAGAGCTCGGAGAGGCCCTCCTGACTGGCACGGGGCAAGCTGCAGAAGGCCGAGTCGCTCACGTCCCCTCTGAGGCCTCACTTTCCCTTCAGTAAAATGGGATGAATCCCTCGTGGGAGTTACAGGACCTCAGTGCGTGTCCCTGCTCTGAGCGGAGTCGTGTCCCTCCCCAGATGGAGTCCTAGCCCCTCAGAAAGCGACCAGAACGTGGAGGCGGGGTCTTTACAGCGGGAAAGGTCTCCGGTGGCTCCCTGGGAGGCCACCACTGCAGTAGGAGGGCTGCCTGGAGCGCTCCCATCTGGGCTGCTTTTTTACAGCCGACTGAGCCGCCGCCTGCCGCCCCCAGGGGGAGGCTCTGAGGGCGGGGGAGCTGGTCACTGGCCCCGGCCGGCTGCTGATCAGGCTTGTTCTAAGTGGATCGCCCTCTGCTAACACGGAGGAACCGCGAACACGTGAAATGGGCCGGGGGCCCCAGGACAAGCTCTGCGATGCGGCCCCTCCCTGCAAGGATGGCAGGCCCCAGAGGACTGCCTGTGACCCTGGTCATCATCCACTTGGCCTCACATTCTGTCCTCCTGCCCTGCCTCTACCACGCTGGGGGGGAACCGAGCACCCGTCTCTAACCCACCAGCTCAGGCCGGACCCCTCCCTGGCCTATGGCCGAGTCCCTTCCAAAAATGCGCCCATGGCTCACCTCCCACACCCATTCTTTGGACTCAGAAACCCACTGTGGTCCCCCACCCAGTGACAAGGGGTGGGGGGCGCTGGGCCCCCTGACCACACCGGAGCCACATCTGGAGGGAGCAAACCGGGCAGGTGACTGGCAGGTGCCACAGCTGCCCACCTGCGCCCCACCCCCACCTCTCCGCTGCTTCCCTGACTGGTTTCTCCCAGCAGCACCGCTCTTCATAAGCCACTTGTGCCAGCCCCCCCGCCCCCTGCCCCCCCAAAGGGTCAGCTTCGGGGCGAACCCAACAGCAGTGGAGCTGGACAAGCAGCTCCACAGGCTGAGTCCAGCCTCCGAGAAACTAAGAAACGAGCCGAAGTAAGCAGCTCAGACCTCAAACCTAAGCCATTCCTCTCGTAAAGCCTGTTCTTTCCCGTGCTGGATCCCCGGTAAACCGAACTAGGGATGGGAGAGGGCTGCTGGGGGTGACCACCAAGCTTGGACGCTGCCTCCCCCTGCCCCCGCCCACGTGGTGGGAGGATGGGCCCATGCAGAGAGGCCGCCCTCCGGGCTGGGGCTCCACAGCTCTCACCGGGGTTGACCTCCTGGTAGCGGCCCACACCGTAGGCGTCCACGATGCCTTGGAAACTGGCCGTGAAGCGGTTGGTGCGGATGAGCGTGGGGGGCATGTCCCGGCAGGGGATGCGGTGAACCACGGCACTCACACCCGCCTCGCTCTGGGGCACCCAAGGGGTAGAGGGACAGATGAGACTGATGGTGGGGGCCTTCAGGGACTGCTTGCCACCCACCCCCCAGCCAGACCCAGCTGGAGATGCAGGGGCTCACCGGGCAGGTGTCTGGGAGAGCTGGGACAGCCCCTCCCCTCTCCATGAAACAGGACTACCTTAATAGCCCCACGTGCCCCAATTCAGGGTGATTTAGGGAGAGCCCGAAATCAGCTGGACCAGAAATCGCTTGGGAAATAGGAGTACAGTGCTTATCCAGGTGGCCCGGGAGAGGGAGCTACGTTGCCATGCGTGAGCACCTACTAGGCACCAGCAGATAACAATGACCCCTGGAGGATCATCACACCCATTTCACAGGTGAGTCTCCTGAGGCTCCCTCCAGTAGCCCCCGATCGAGGGTGGTGCCTGTGGAGCTGGCCTCCCAGGTGCTCTGGCCCTTCCGGGGGCCTCGGACATCAGGAGCGGGGAAGCCTTGGGCCAGGGGCGTCAGGACAGACTCCCAGAAGGAGGGGCAGCCCAGGGCCAAGGCCTGGCGATGGCAACAGGAAGTGTGTTGGGAGGTGGGAGCAGGGAAGAGCGGGAGACGCCCCCCCCACTCACCGAGCCATCCCGCAGCACCTGCTGCAGGGCGGGCAGGTCGCTCGCAGCACACCAACCCTCGGCAATGAGGCACTTGTGCGTGGCGCTCACGCTGCACTGGTTGAGCACCAGGTACACCGCCTTCATCTTGCGGGTCTGCACCTGCCAGGGCGGCAGCAGCCGCTGCACGCGGCCCAGCACCTGGCTCAGGAAGCGCTCCGTCTCCCCCAGGACCTGAGGCCAGAGCAGGTGGTGAGGGCGGCCGGGGTGGGGCAGGGGGCGAGGCAGGGCAGCCGGCCACGGCCATGGCCACGAGGGAGCGCCCACCTCCTGCAGCTCGTGGCTCTGCTGCTGCAGCTGCTGCAGGACTCCCAGGCGGCCCTCCTCCTGGTCCACAAACGGGAACACGTGGCAGTGGAAGCTGGCAGGGAGGAGGGGTGATGCGAGCGGTTGGGGGGAGGCGGCGGGGGGCTCTGGTTGTGCGGAGACTGAGTCTGAAGGGTGCATCAGGGCAGGAGACGTGGTGGTGACACTCGCCCCCGCCCCCCGGGGCAGAAGGCCCCCCATGGAGCTCACCAGTCCGTGATCTTGCGGATCTTCTGCCCTATCTGTTCTCCCCAGTAGGAGATGAGGAAGGTCATCCACGTAGCTGGCTCCCCCTGCAGGACGGGACCCGCTTGACCTGGACTCCGGGCCTCCCACCCCAAGATGCTCTTCCCCACCCCCGGGGCCTCCAGCCTGTACCGTCACCGGGTCCTCCAGTGGCTGCTCTGTCTCCCGGAAGCTGGCGATAAGGAAGCCCCGGCAGGCCCTCCAGAGCAGGCGTTCCAGGGCAGCGGCCTTGGCGGGCTCCACGGCACCTGCCACAAAGCTGCCAGGCCAGGCCACCGTGCTCAGGACGGCCGAGTAGGACAGCGGCCCTGCTCCCTGGAAGGAGGCCAGAGCCCGAGGCCGGGCCAGTAGAGGAGACACCCTCGAGAGCAACAGAAGTTGTGGGCCCGAAGGAGGAGGCTGGAGGCAGTCTGAGGGTGGAGGAGGAGAGCACTGGACAAGGAGTTGGCCGGGAAAGATCTGAAAGTGCCCCTTACTTACTTGACTCTCAGGTCCTGGTGGGGCCCTCCGGGGGGCTGGAGCAGGGGGATTCTTTCCAAGAGCCCATCTGCAGGGGCAGCTGCCGACTAGGGGCCAAGAGGCACCACTGAGCCCCGCGCCCATGTAGGGGCCTGGCCCCCCTGCCTCTCCCCTACCCCGCGGGGGCTGACGCTGACCTGGAGGCGATGGCCCTGGCTCAGCACGGCCGAGTGCAGCCGCAGCTGGTGCAGCTGCACCCGCAGGGACTGCTGGTTGCCCCGCACATCCCGGAGTTCCTGGGCCAGACGGTCCGTCTCCTCCTGGATGCGCAGCAGGTCACGGGGCGGGGGCGCCAGCAGCCTCCCCTCGGGTGGGGGCAGCACCAGGCCAGCCCGCCGCACTTCCTCCTGCAGGAAGGCTGGGTGCGGAGTGACAGGTGTCAGGGGAGGCTGTTGGGGGCCCACACCAGCTCAAGGCCAGTTAGCCAAGGGCCACCTAATGTCTAGGGGTCCCAAACGTCACCCCAAACTTAATTGGCCACCAGCTAATTGATTCACTGAGTCCACGACCCCCAGAAAAACCCCAGGCCAAACTCTATCCCCACAGGGCCACTCTCCCTGTCCTGAGCTCTCTCCCTTGGCCACTGTCCCACCCGGCCTGGGTCCCACAGCGGGGTCCAGGCAGGTTGGCCCGAGCAATGTGGGGGGGGGCCCGGGACAAGAGCGTGCATGGAGCCCGCTGCCTGAAGGCTAACAAACCATTAAAATAAATGTGCTCTGTTCTCCCCTCTCGTCAGCTCCTTCTGGGAGGGGCTGCCAGAGGCCGGGGCCAGGGCCCCCCTTGCCTGGGTCGGAGAAGCGGCTCCTTGGGGCACCTGACCCTGGATACCGGCCTCTGCCCACCCCAGTCCGTCTGAGAGACAGAGAGAGCTCTGTCCATGTCTCTCCCCTGCTTGGAAACTGCAGTGGCTCCCAGTGTCCCATGGATGAATTCCTAGGCCCTCATGCAATATTCGAGGCCTCCTCCAAGTGAGCCCCATTCTCAAAGGCACCCCACAGACCCCAGCTGCCCCGTCCTGGCTCTGCAGGGCCTGACCTGGACCTCCCTTCTGCCTTCCACCTGGGGCACCAGGACTCATCCTTTCAGGCCAAGCTCCACTGGCACCCCTCCAGGAAGCCTGCCTGGGATGTGGGCCTGAGGCCAACTCACTGAAGGTTTTCTCCAGCTCTTCGCAGCGCCGAACGTCCCCCACGAAGCGTCTCTGGAAGGCGCTCACCGAGGCGTTGAGCTGGGGTTGCCACACAGATGGGTCAGACTTCTAGGGAGGGGGCCAGGGCGGTCCCCCCACCTCGGAGCCCAGGCTTGGCTCTCGGCAGGCCATAGCTACTCCCCCCAGAAAGGTGCTGAACACACCACGAGCCTCCAGCGGCCCAGCGGGAGACAGACTGGGCTTTGTGTGCTCTGGGGAGGGTGTGACGGGGACCCCGGAGGCAAGGTGGCCTCAGCGGCAAGGCTGGCCTTTCTGAGAGGGGAGCAGCCACGGCAGAGGTTGCCAGGATTCAAGCAGGGGCCCTTCCTGGGGGAGGCAGCCTGCCGTTTAGGATGCGTAGGGACGAGGCCCCCTCCCGCGCCTATCCGGCCCCACTCACGTCTCTGAACTCCACGAGCCCCAGCTCGCCAAGCTGGCTCACACAGGTGTAAGCGGCCGAAGTGGGCAGGAAGAGCTGGACCAGTGCCACCTCCTCACTCCGGAACATGGAGCCCATGGTCCTGCAGGCTGGGCCGGGGGTGAAGGCTCAGTCGGGGCGGGGCGGACAGCTCCCCACCGACTAGGAATGCCATCCGCTTCAGCTCACATGGAAAGTCTGCTACCAACCCCACCTGACATATGGGGAAACTGAGGCCCGGGCAGCTTCAGAGGGGCGCTGAGGTCACACAGGAAGTAAGCGGTGCAACTGGGAGTGCAACCCGCCCTGGCTGGCCTCACGGCCTGACCCACAGCCCCCATTCCCGCCCAGGCTCTTTCTCAGTGCCCCTGCCCTGTCCCAGGGACTCACCCCAAGCCCAGGTGGCACTGGCTCTTCTCACATGTGCCCTCTGCTCCCGATGTCCCTCCTCTGTGACCTGCCCTCACCCTAGGCCCTACTTGTCCTTGGGGCCCCAGGCCAAGGGTCGCCTCCAGCAGCTGGCCTCCTAATTGCCACAGCCCTCAGCTGGCCACGAACCCTCATCCTTCTACACCAAGGAGCATCTGTCCAGGTAGACGGACAGTCGGGGCTGAAGGTTGGGGCTGTTCCCCACCCCCCCAAGTTCCCCTGGCAGCTGGAGCCCCCCTGGAGGTGTCTGTGTGTGCCGAGGGGGTGGGAGCCTCCAGCGGGTCCCCTGGTGTCCTCACTGAGGGCAATGAGGCCCGAGGCCAGGTTGGGGCGGGACCTTCCCCGGAGGCTTGGACTGCTTGGCAGCCGATGTCCAAATAGGGGCGGAAACAGCCTTCAGGTGTCGAAACCCAGGAAAGTGAAACTGTGGAAGCTGACAGGGGCAGGACGGCCTAGCGGGGAGGCCCTGCAGATGCCCCAGCCATGAGCCAGGGCTCCACGGCCATTGCTCTCGGGGCCCCGGGCCAGCCACTTCCCCTTTGTGGGACTCAGTTTCCTTAGCTCTCATAGTGTCAGGGAAGGGGACAGGCGTGGGTGAGGTCCCCAACTGAGGGTGACCATTTGGCACCAAAGCGCCGCCTGCTGTCTGGGAGGGTGGGGGCCTGACCAGCTAGTCACTTCCTCCCCTGGGCCTGGTTTCCTTCAGTCTAAACAGGGAATGCAGCCCCTGCCCTGGCCTGGAAGAGGAAAGAAGGCGGAGAGGCAGCCCAGGACTGTAGCAGCCCCCGGCCCTGGGCAGGGACGGGTGGGCAGGAGGGGCTAGGCTCCATCCCCAGAGGGCCAGGGCCCAGGCTCCAGAGTGTGGCTCAGGCTGTGACTGGCTGTGTGTCCTTGGGGGAGCCTCTCACCTTCTCTGGGCCTCCACTTCCTCTTTCGGCAAATGGGACTTGGCCACCCCCAGCGAGACAGGACCAGGGTGGGCAGATGACAAAAATAGAGGCTCTACGTAACCCCTCACCCGTTCTACCTCACTGCAACCTAACAGCAATCCTGGGGAAAGAGGACCTTGTGGCCTTGTTTTATAGACTCACGGACAGCTCAGTGCACCTGGAGAGGTGGAGTCTGGGATCAGGTGGTCAGCAGGTGGCTAAGTCAGGCCAGAGCTGGCCTTGGAGCTGTAGGTCTGTCGTCCCAGGGCACAGTATGGGCTCAGGGGAGGGCTGTTCTCCGCCCAGGGCCTCCTGAAAGGCTGGGCTGGACAGATGAGGGGATTGTAGGGAACCAGGTCTGAGGACCCAAGGGGGACAGCAGCCCCAGGCTGTGGCCAATCTAGCCTGGTAACCGTCACTCACAGGGCCTCGGCCTGGGCGAGCCCCTTGGGTGGTAATTCCCTTGGATGGGGTGGGCGGGGTGTGCAGGGACCTGGTCAGACCCCCTCCCCCATAGGGGAGGATGCCACTGGTTCACCCCTTACCCCCCCATCCTCTCCGGCCCCTACCCAAGCTGGGGCGGGGGGGTACCCTACTCCTTTTAATGTCGGCCTTCAGGGTCCAGCTGCAGCCCCCTCCTCCCTCTATTCCCCCCTCCTCCTGGTCCCTCAGGGGCTGAGGCTAAGGCCAACTCCTTCAGGAACCCACCAGATCTCTCCTCTAAGCCCCTGACCCATGATGATGAGAACTGAGCTGGAGAAGAGAGGACCTGCTGCCTCACCCATTCCAGACTGGTAGGCTCTGGAGTTAGAGTAACCCACTTGCCTCTAGCTCTGCCTCTTCCTAGTTGGGTGGGACTCAATTTCCTCATCTGTAGAATGGGTCCCTCCCTCCGAGGAAGATGCCCCAGAGAAAGCCCTGAGCGCCACCAGAGCAGCACCAGGACGGGCAGAGTTGGGCCCGGTAGTTAGGGGCTGTTAACTCTCCGTCCTCCTCTTCCCTCCCCTCCCCTCCCCTCCCCTCCCCTCCTCCTCCTCCTCCTAGGCGCCGCGGCGGCCCCCACCAAGGCCCGACGCCCAGCGCCGGCAGACTGAGTCGCATGCACTGGCCCAGCTGGGATGGGGGTTCCAGGACCCCTTTCTCGGGGCAGGGCGAAGCGAGGGTGGCAGACGGAGCTGGGGGGGCCCCGCGGACCCCGGCTAGGGCACACTCACCCCCGGGTCTGCCGCACGCGGCGCTGCTCGGCTCTGCGCTCCCGGCCGCGGCGCCCACGCAACTCACTTTCCCCGGCTGGCGGGCCGCAAGGGGCGGGGCCGCGGAAGCCCCGCCCCGTCCCCTCCGGGCCCGGCGGGGAGGGGCGCCGAGTCCGGCTTGCGGCCGGCGGGGAGGCAGGGCTCGGGCTGCGGCCCCACCCGCCCTCGCTTCCTCGCGGAGGCTGGGAGGACGGGACGTGGGGCGGGGAGGCCGGGGGACCCGAGCCGAGACACTGAGCCGCGCCGACCGCGCACGCCTACGTGGCCGGGATGCGGGTGCGGGGAGGCAGCCGGGGCTCGGGGATGGGAGCCCCCCCCACACCTAGGGGGCTCGCTGGGCCTGCGGCAGATGGGAGCCCAAAGCACTGAGGCTCGAGGTCTAAGGGCCTCGCGTCCCCAGCCTGCATCCCCGCCTCTGGGACCCCTTTTCTGAGGCCGCGTTTGCACCCGGTCATTACACCTTCCTGCTCTTGACCACCCCAGAGAGGAGCCTAGGCTCCAGGCCCAGGGGCCCTGGGTGGGTGCAGCTCTCTCCGGGACTTTTCCCTCAGCGGCAGCAGGATCCTGAGGGCTGGGCCGGGCTTGGGATGTTCCACGCAGGGCCACGCACCCAATGGTGGTTGTTGCTTTTCCTACAACCAGGGGCGTCCGTGTGACTTTGCTGATTAGCTCCCCACGGTTGGTCATGTCCCAGCACTCCTGAACGGAGGCTCACGAATGTCCAGCTGCCCGCACTTTGGACAGACCAGGACCATACCCATTGGCGACAGGAAGGACAAGGGGCCTCTCAGGTCTGGTGATCCTTGAACTTCACATGGCAAGATCCTCTGAGGGGTGGGGGAGCTGTGGGCAAATGAAGCAAGCCCCAGAGCTGGGGGTGGAAAGTTACAGCCAAGGTCAATATCATCAGAAAAGAGGGTGACCCAGTTCTGGGGCATCGTGGGTCTGTTTCCTGGGGGGGCTTCAACCAAACTGAAGTCAATACTTTCTGGTACAGGGGAAACCAGAACCCCAGAGTTACAAAATGGCATTGGAGATGCGCTCCTGAAACACACAGAGTTTGGGATCAGAAAGGGAAAGGATCAAGTCAGGAGGGGCACATCTGACCCATTTTTATCAAATGTGTTCTATTTACCTGTGTACAGATATAGGCTCCATGACAATCACCTAATGCTGGTTTTATCTGGGAAAAGTGCAAAGGTGATGTGGCATTTTCAAGCCTGATTATTGTAGGGGTCCTGCCTCCCACAGCCACTACGGCCTGCAGGGGCCTGGGCACACATACACTTCCTAGGCTCTGGTCTTCTCTTCAGGTCCTGCATTCCTCACCCCTGCGCCTAGTTCCTTAGGCTCTGGGGGCCTAAGCAGGGCCTGGACCACTTCAGCACCAGGAGATGGCCCAGGTGTCAGCAGCCATGAACAAAGGGAACGAGCTAGGGAAAGGCTAGGACTCTTTGCAACAGGCCTTCTCAGAGCCTTGACTGTGCGCACAGCCGGTGTCTATCCCAGAGGAAATTGGGGCATTTCCCACACTGACTGGTCCACAGAACATCCTCCTCTCTCTTCTTTCGACAGAGCATCACGGGAGGTTAGCGTTTTGTAAAGAGCACTTTTGGAAACGATGGAAGAGGGGCCCAGATCTCTGACCTGACCTAGTGTTTTCATCGGACACATGCTGTGTGACCCCAAGCAAGTCCCTCACTTCTCTGAGCTGGCGTGCTCACAGATACAAACAAGCCGAAGCCTTTTTTCAAGGCACCGGGTCCCAGGGAGCCGGTTCTGGCTGCCCCGTCCCCAACGGGCTAGGGCGCGGCCCCTTGGGGAACCACACACTGCTGGCACTGGGAAAGGGAAGTTCCGAGCACCAGCAGCCAAGCCCGCAGCCTGTTCTGGGGGAACTTGGGGCAGAAAGGGGATGTGGAGAGATGAGGCAAGGCCAGCTCAGGGACAGCAGGGCCTGTGTCACCTCCTTGTGACTGCCACCCCAGGCACGCCTCTCCCTGCCCCCAACAAGGACACCCTGGCCTTTCTGAGGTTCTGCCACTCACAGGGCCTCTGCCTGAGGCCTCGGGAGACTCGACATCCTCAAGGCTGTAGCCATGCATGGCCCAACCCTCCGGAAACCCAGGATTACAGGACAGCGACCTGAGACTAAGCCTTGGGGACTATGCCCGGGAAGATGGATATGCAGGAGGACTGCATTGCACCGGGGCCCAGCCATGGCCCCCGGAGTCCCACAGAAGGCCAGATCACTTCTGCCAGCTTCCCTGAAGGACCCGCCCAGGGGAGGGACCCACAGGCTGAACCTTTGTGGCCTGGACAGCTGGATTCACGACAGAGGCAGGGCAGGAGGGCAGAGCTCTTTTATTGGGTGGCGGAGGCTACAGACCAGCTGGGCGGTGGGGGGCATCAGCGGTAGAGGTAGTCGGCCTGGATGTTGGCGGCAATCTCGGCCTCCCACTTGTCCCCGTTGCTGAGCAGCTTCTCCTTGTTGTACAGGAGCTCCTCGTGTGTCTCAGTGGAGAACTCGAAGTTGGGGCCCTGCGGGCGGGGGCAGGTGCAGCAGCATCAAGCCCCCCACACACACCCCCAAGCACCTCT
The DNA here is from genome assembly GCA_004024625.1 of Mellivora capensis. Lineage (NCBI taxonomy): Eukaryota > Metazoa > Chordata > Mammalia > Carnivora > Mustelidae > Mellivora > Mellivora capensis. Next base: position 43,270 of record PISX010014339.1, read on the forward strand.
GCCCCTGGCCCCGCACCCCCTGCAGGCCCACTCACCTCCACGATGGCATCCACGGGGCAGGCCTCCTGGCAGAAGCCGCAATAGATACACTTGGTCATGTCGATGTCATAGCGCGTGGTCCGTCGGCTGCCATCGGCCCGCGGCTCAGCCTCGATGGTGATGGCCTGTGGGAGGGGTACTGGGCACCCCAACTGCCGTCTGCTCCCTCCTGGGGGCTCACCCTGGGGCCGCCCACTCTTGGCCTGAGGCACCCCTCCTGACACCTCTCCCCAAAGTCCCCTGTCACTCTGCCCTAGCCGACATTTCTGTCTACTGCCAGCATCTCCTGCCTGAGACACTAGGTCTCCCGAGGGGAGGCCTATAGGCTGCTGTGTTCACTCCAGCACCGGCGGCCCTGGCAGGCAGTGGTGGGGGGATAAGAAAACGGAGGCTCAGAGATGTTGAGGGGCTTCCCCAAGCCACGCAAAACCCAGACTCAAAGTTAGGTCCCTAACCCTCAGTTTCTGGGTACGGCCTGGGGCCAGCAGTGAGACGCTCTGAACCTCCCACGGCCACAAGGATGTTCAAAGGCGGTTTGCCAAAGGTCTTTATGTGTCCCCAGGAGTGTAATGTTCATCATTCAGTGGGACCGTAGGCTGGTGGCCTTGTTTCTTTGGCTTCCGTTTCCTTATCTATAAAAATGGAGGTAATGATCTCTATATCCTAGGGTTGCTGTAAAAGTCAGTCATGAGCAGGAACAGCGACTGATCTGTCCACGGGGCTCACGACCTGGGAGGCTGTCACAGCTACAGGTGTCTGAGCTCTTCTGTGCACTCTGGGATCAGAGACACCAGGGTCGCGGCCCATGGCCTGGCTGCTGGGAGGTCACTGTGTGGAGGATGACTGACTGCTGGGCACACCCATGGGTCCGCCCAAGAGCCTCAACTGGACCTGTCTGTCTCTTTTTCTTAAAAGTTTATTTATTTGAGAGAGAGAGACGAAGCGCATGCGGGGAAGTAAGGGGGAAAGGCAGAGGAAGGGGAATAATTCAAGCAGATGCCCCATGGAAAGCAGAGCCCGATGCGGGACTTGATCTCACGACCCGGAGAGCGTGACCTGAGCTGAAGCCAAGAGTCGGCCGCTTAAACCACTGCGCCCCTCGGCGCCCCACCCGGATCTGTTTCTCCACTAAGGGGCCCTGACTCAGGGGCGGAGAGGGGCGCCGTGCAGGGCCCTCCAACAGAACTAATGCTGGAGGCTCAAAGGAGCAGGAGACAGGGGCAGTGAGGGCCTCAGGGGCGGCACGTGTGTCCTCGGGGCTGGTGACAGGCACATTCACAGAACCCTAAAACCACTGCCGTGTTCAGGGCAAAAGCCGACTTACAGGTACCACCCTGTGGCTCACTGACCAGGTCCCGGAGGGCAGGACCCACAGGTGTCATGTGGCCTTCGAGCCTTCCTCTAAGGACTCACGGACTCTGCACTGGCCTGGCAACAAGGCTCAGAGAGGGCAAGGGGCTTTCCCAGGGACACATTCCCAGTGGGGGGGTGGGGGGTGGGCGTCCAAGACTGCCCTGCTTCCCACTGGGGGGCAGGGGGCAGGGGCTCACCTGGGCGGGGCAGACAGCCTCACAAAGCTTACAGGCAATGCAGCGCTCCTCTCCCGACGGGTAGCGGCGCAGCGCATGCTCTCCCCGAAAGCGAGGGCTCAGTGGGCCCTTCTCGAACGGGTAGTTGATGGTGGCAGGCTCCCGGAACAGGTAGCTCAGGGTCATGCCCAGGCCTGCGGGCAGCAGGGGCATGGTGGGCGGGGGCCCCGCCTCCCTGTGCCCACCCCATCCCCTTCCCACAGGGCCCACCTCGGATGAGCTCAGTCCACAGCAGGGTCTGAGCCGCCCTGTCGGTCACCGCCTTCATGTCCATCGAGGGTTCCTGCATGTTCACGAACTCTGCAGGGCAGTTGGGCAGAGAGGGCTGTGGCAGGGCCTCAGGGGCCCACGTCCCTCCCCTAGGAATCCAACTCAGGAAGGCCTCATCTTCCTTCCAGCTGCACCGTCCCCCTGCCCAAGGGCTGGTTCATTCATCAAACCTTCCGGCCTCAGCAAGGGCCTTGCAAGGCCTGTCTCTGGCTCTGGGCAGTCCTTGCCCACTTCTCCCTGTGGGCAGCTGTCCAAGCCCAGAGGTTGGCAGGGATGGGGGGTGGGAAGGGGGTGGGAAGGGGCTTGGGCGGTGAGGTCCTGGCAGAAGAGGACCCGACACCGGAGCCTCCCACCTGGCAGCTCCCTCCCTCCCTGTCCCAGGCAGGGGAGCTCTGAGCTCAATGTGCAGCCACAGAGAAGGCTCCCCACCCCCTCGCAGACAGAGCCTGCCCCCACGAATCAGATTCAGTTTAGATCATCGTTACAAAGTAGAAACAGGCTCAGAGAGGGGAGCCTCAGGCAAAGCTGGGACTAAAACCTAGGCATCCACCCCTGCCTCTGGTAGGTTCAGGATCCGGAAAGCCCAAGGCTCAAGGTGCCCCAGACTCACTGTAGGTCGCTGCCACCGTGCTGCCGTGGAGGCTCCGGCCAGTGGGCTGCCCTGCAAGGAGAGGGACTACGTCAGGCAGCTGCAGCCTCACGTCAGGAGACTGGGCTCCCCAACGCCCCAGGAAAGGCCCCCTTGGTCCTACCTGCTCGTGCAGCCTGGGCCAGAGCCCGAAGCAGCGTGGGTGTACTCAGGCAGCGCATCTGCAGGGATGCAAAGGGAGAGGCACGCGTGGGTCCCAGACCTGTCCCCAGGAACTCTGGTCCCGCAGTAGCCCGGACCTCAGTGCCGCTGTGTCACCTGGTCTCCGATTTACCCCCAATCCTAACAGGCACAGGTGTGCCACCTCCCAGCCCTCCAACCCTGACCCGGCTAGGCTGGGCTAAGAGTGAGCGGGTGTCTGTGAACCCATGTCCTATCGATCTCACCTTCTAAGAAATCTTTAAAATCCATCCCTCCTCTCTGCCCTGACCAGTGCTCCTGTCTCCTATCCTCCCCTCCCCTGTTCATCCTCGTGGGATCTGACCCAAACACCACCGCTAGCAGCCACCAGGACTGAAAGCTCACTGTCCTGAGGGGGGTCACGCACACCGTCATTCGGTCCTTACAAGGACCCCACGAGAGGCACAGATGCGAAGCTGAAGCCGGGCCATGTTAAGTGACTTGCCCAAAGTCACACACTGGATGGGGGAGGGAGTGGGACCAATAGGTGAACCCGGCTCCGCCCTTTACACCCACAGGCTCCCCCCCTCCCCCCATGCTGGAAACCCTTTAAAGGGTTTAATAACCCTCGGGATCAAATTCCTTGCCCCACCATCAAGGTCCTTCTGGAACGGTCTCCTGCCTGCCAAGAGACCTAGGGCGGGTGAGGTCATCTCGCAGGTTTTCTCTTCCGCGAAATGGGGGTCATGAGAACGAAGGAGGTTGTACATGTCCTGAGCCTGGCACCTAGCCGAAGCTCAAAAGTGGCCCTCCCGTGACCTGGGCCTTCCCGCGTGCCCATCTCCGACCGCTGACTCCAGCGCCAGCAGCCTGACACCTTCCCCGACCTTCCCCATGACCTCCGACCCCACGGACGCGGGCGGGGCATGCGCCTTGGCGGTGGTGCCGGCCCCCGGGTCCGCCCGCTACGCGCTGAAGGACACCTGCACCGCCGGCGCTGAGCAGGCCGAGATGAAGCCCGTCCGCAGAGCCGGCGGGGCTTACGAGAGCACCACACTCGCCCCCGACGCCGCACCGCCCAGGCCCGGCTTTTAACAGTTGAGCCTGAACACCTACCATGAAGCGCGGTCGCCCCTTCCCTTGCCGAGCGCCCTGTCCGCCGAGAGGCGGAGCCTACACTCTGAGACGCTACCATTGGGCCGGCCGGTTTCACCTTTTCCGCGCTCAGCTTTTACGCTGTGATCTGATTGGCCAGTGGCTCCGCTGAACGAGGCGGGACCCAGAAGCATCTTTCCTTTGATTGGCTAGGGGATAGCCAACTCTTGAAGTTGCGCCGGGCGCTGCCATGTTGGATTGAAGAGGCCAATAAGCAAGGACTCCTGCGCCACTGGAGGCGGGACGTCCGGGGCATGGCTTAGGAAGCGGCTCCGGGTCAGACCTGGCGCCGTGGGTTGGAGGAGGGTTGCTGGGTTACTGCGGGGTATTTGTGCTAACGGTGCAGAGAATTGTGGCCGGCAGTGATTCCGCGGGAGCCGTGCCTGGTCGGTGCTAAACCTTGACCCAGGGGCCGCGTGTGGAGGATTATTCTCGCTTTACTGATGGGGAAACTGAGGCACGGGCTTGTTTAGGAACTTGGCCCAAGCATTAGAGCTGCACAGTGAGGCCGCCTGCGTCCTACTTGGGTGTGTGTGACTCGGGATCCCTGTCCCTCAACAGCCACCCAGCTGTCTCCTCCCAGGGGATCGATCGTGGGGCAGAGGGACCCCGTGGGTGGCAGGCACGCAGAAGGCCCTTGGGGCCTCCTGTGGGGGGGCGGTGTTCTCGCAAGGCTTCTGGGATGATACGATGTCCCAGCTGACTCCGAGGAGGAGTAGCGCCGGCCAAGGGCAGGGCAGGCACGCGGGGCGTGCGTGCAGAGGTCCTCTTGAGAAGGACGACAGGGACACAGCACTGTGGAGAAGCCCGCAGGGACTCATGTGGGTCCTGACTTCCGGGCCACAGGGAGCCACTGAGGGGCTCAGGCTGGGCGGGGGAGGGGGTGTGTGTGGCATGGATGAGCAGGACCGGAAGAGGGTGACTCTGGTGTGGGACGTTGTAAGGGGAAGGCACCCAGGGCCAGCCACTGGGGCGACAGGAATGTGCTCAAACTCCCCAGAAGGCCTGAGGGGGGGAAAGACTGACACCACCCAAAGGAGGAGACAGGATGCCTGGAGCTTGGGATGAACGACTCATTTATTATTAAACTCCAAAATTTAATCCCCACAGTGATGTCTGGAGGTGCTGGTTGTGAAGGGGGGTGGCTCAGAAGTGTCCACACCTGCCGGCCTCCCCCAGGACTCAGGTGGCTAGTGTGGGTACTGGGGGCAGGTTACCGCATGGTCTCCTGGGCTCCCTCACCTCGGTCTGTCCTAGTTGGGGTCAGCTGAGGGAAGCTGGAAGGCAGCAGGCTGAGGGCTCACAGAGAGAAGCCCCAGGAGGGAGCAGGGTATACCCTGGTCTGGGCTGTGGTCTTTCCCCCCCTGGGTGTGAGGCAGGGGCAGCAGACTCGGGGTAAGCCGGGCTCAGAGCAGGGTACAGCTGCAGCTGCGACCCTCCATGGCCACCAGCAGCATCCTCAAGTTGCGAGGCGAGTAGGGTGGGTAGCGGATGGAGTAGATCTTCTCCAGCCCAGGGTGGCGCAGCAGGCAGGCGCGGTGGTGGGAGAAGGTGTCGAAGGAGAACTTGCCATGGTAGCTGCCCATCCCACTGGTACCTGTAGGGCAACATGGGACACGCCGGTCAGCCCCACAGCGGCCAGTGGGAGGCTGTCAGACACACCTGGGCTCTGCCGGGTCACATGCAGTAGGACCTCGGTTTCCCCATCTGTGAAATGGGCTAATGTGAGGCACTGTGGGTAGAAGGCTTAGCCCCAAGCCTGGCACCGGCAGTAACTTGGTAAATGTCAGAGACATCAGGTGCTGGGGCACGATAGGTCAGGAGTGTGGATTCTGGAATGACTGCTCAGAGTTGAATCCCAGCCCTGAATTAGATCTGTCACCTTGGGCAATTGACTTCATCTTGGTCTTCTCTGTGACATCGGATGACAGTGGTACCCACCTTCTAGAGCTGTGGGCTCTGGGTGGGTGTTCAGACCCATGGACAGAGTAAGTCCTGGGCTGTGTTGAGTTCAAAGTGTCTAGGTAGAGAGGCCATCAAGGACCAGGCTTCAGCACTGCAAATCCAGGGGACCCACAGTAGGTGGAATTGGAGGGTAATGAGGGAGGGCTTCCTGGAGGGAATGAGGCCTGAGGGATGTAGAGCTGACCAGAAGAGTGGGTGGGGGCTAGAGGGACCCAGACTTGGGGACAACTCAGAAGCCTTGGAGGTGGGTGACCTGTGGTATGCAGGGACCCGGCAGGCGCCAGCATGGCTGGGCAGCAGGCAGGGAAGCAGGGGAGGAGGTGGGAGCAGGACAGCATGGCCAGACCAGGAAGGGCCAGGCCTCAGGAAATGGGGAGTCAGGGCCTTGCCCAATCCTGTGGGGAGTAGCAGGATCAGATCTGCCTCCCAGACAGACCCCCGCACTTCCCTGGATAAGAGGGGCTGGGGCTGGAGACTGGCGGTCCGTTGGGCTAGGTCGGGGCTCTGGTACGGGGGCCAGCAGTGGGGCCTGGTCCCGGAGGCCCACACAGCCCTGGCGTCCGCACTCAGTCCACACCCCCCTGGACAATTTGCCAGGCCCTCTGGACGACAGTGGCTTGAGTGCCTAGTGTGGACTCACTAGGTCCCAGTCTCTGGCTCTCCCATGCCACTGAAGAAGCGGTGGGATCAGAGAGGGTCGTGGCTACCCCAGATCACACAGCTGTTAGGCTCACTGGAACTAGCCCTGAGGTTTCCTGCCTCGGAGGGCAGGACTTGGCAGCGGTCATGCGGGTTGCTGGGGCCAGGCATCTCCACTTCCCCGGCTTCCTTTGGGGTGGGAACAGCCCTTGTCTCGGGCAGGGGGGTGACACACCAAGTACTGGGCCGAGAGGACACAGGACAGGTTCAAGGGGCAGTTCACAGCCTCCCCGTGGAGTAAAGGGAGCACGTTAGGCCGCCCCTTGTGAGCTGATGGGCAGACTCAAAGCCATGCCTGTTGGTGAGAAAATCAGTGACCGCCCAGGGACAGGACCACAGTGGTGCTGAGAACCCCAAATGGTGTCCTTATGGGTCCCCATCCCTATGTACATGCAGGGGCAGGTCTGGAAGGTTTCTGCAGGATGGAGGTGCAGGGGTGCCCTCAGTCCAATGACAACGAGAGAAGGCGGGGCTCTGCCGGCACTTACCCACTCCTCCGAAAGGCAAGCTGGCGAGGGTCATGTGCATGAAACCATCGTTCCCGCAGAAGCCCCCGCTGCTGGTCTGGGCTAGTACTCGCTTGACCACCTAGTGGGGAGGGGAACAGCCATGAGGCCCTGTGGCGGGGCAGCCAGAGGCCAGCCCGCGGGGCCCCACAGGGTGGGAGAGTCTGGTCACCCTGGGAGTGTCACAGGTGGGGGGTGTGGTAGTGTCGAAGCCTGTCCCCGAGCCCCCAAGTCTGGACATGTTTCCTGCGCAGCTGCTCGAGCATGGCCCTTGCAAGGGGGCTGGAGACACAGATGCAGGGCCGAGAAGGAGGCAAGAAGCTCAGCGGTCCCCTGGGGACCTGGAGAGTTCAAGGTGAAATGCCAGGTAGTCAGGGAAGCGTCCCAAGGGAGGGATGTGATGCCACTGCTGCCTCTCAGGGGAAGGGGTCCCCCCAGGCAGAGTGAAGGGCAGGTGCAGAGACCCAGGGGCTGGGCTGGGCAGTGTGCAGCACAGAGAGGGCCTTGAGATGGGGTGATGAAGCCGGGTGTGCATTTTAGGAACATGAGTGTGGCCCTTGCTTTACTTAAAGAAGCCCCTTTCTCCTTTTTTTGAAGATTTTATTTATTTGACAGAGACACTGAGAGAACACAAGCAGGGGGAGTGGGAGAGGGAGGAGCAGGGCGCCCGATGTGGGGCTCGATCCCAGGACCCGGGATCGTGACCAGAGCTGAAGGCAGACGCTTAAGGACTGAGCCACTCGGGTGCCCCAAGAAGCCCTTTTCTCTTTAACCTATAGGTTTATTGGAAGAATGAGGGGGAAATGATTAGTAAACACTATAGTCATTGCCAGAAAACTCAGCTATATTTAGTTATGACATGTGATCCTGAGCTAACGGCTCGTCTTCGTGGTGAGAGGGAACCGCCCCATCACAGGGCTCAGAAATCACGTGGAGGTGGGTAATAATAGTGACAGAAGAGGGAGCAGGGTTGTCACAGTGTTTCTTGGGGGCGACCATGGGTCCCCGGGGCCAGTCAGTGCTGGGCATTGAGAAAATTGACCCCTTTCCAAAAAACCCGGATTGTAAATTTTCTGAAGTTAATATTATCCAGATAGAGCAAGGGTCCTTGGAGGAATGGCTGACTCGGGGTGGGCAAGGGAAACGGGATGAGCCGAAGCAGCTTGTGGACCCTGAAAGGAAGGAAGTGGTTGGAAAACAAAAGGATGGGGGGGGCGCTGAGGGACACAGCAGCTCCCAGTGCCCAAAGAGGGACAGCCTGAGCAAGGACACAAGGCGGTGTTGCATTGTAACCTGGAGAATAAAGCAGGTGCACACCAGTCCCTGCTGATAGAAGTAATTCAAGAACCAAATCTTCCTTAGATTCCAAGGGATGGAAGTAGGTGTCCGCCTTCAGCAGGTGGCGCTCAATCCCATGGAAGGGGGGCTAGACTTCAAGACTTGCTCTCAAAGAAGAGGTAGGTCTCTTGCTGGAGACCCCTGGCAGCCGAGACCTTGGCTTCACCAGTGATGTGTGGATCTCTATCCCTGATAGGAGGTCGAAGGCCAGCCCTTGCCCCCGTGGTAATCTTTCATGAGACAAACACCAGACCACCGAGGTTGGGGACAAGCTGCAAGGGACCTGGTCAGCGCCTCTCAAGCTGAGGGGCGGTCACAGACAAGAGGACCCGCAACTAAGGCAATGTAGGGCTCTAGCTGGGCACTTGAGGCTGAAAGAAAAATGTGAAACCCAAATCAAATTTGGAGTGTTGTTAACAGTAATGGACCAAGCACCATCTCTTAGTTTTGTTGAACATAAGGGCCCTTAAATGGGGAAACTGGTAGCGGGGTATATTGGGACTCCCTGGACTATCTTTGTCTTCTGTAAAGCGAAAATTATTCCAAAATAAGGAGTTTAATAAAAACACACTGCGTGGGCATCTGCGTGGCTCAGTCGGTTAAGCATCTGCCTTTGGTTCAGGTCATGATCCCAGGGTTCTGGGATCGAGCCCCGCATCAGGGCTCCCGCTGAGCAGGGAGCCTGTTTCTTCCTCTCCCTCTGCCCCTCCCCTTTGCTCATGCTTTCTCTCTTCAAATAAATAAATAAAATCTTAAAAAAACCAAACCACACTCCAATCTGCGAGGGATCTCATAAGAGCTGTGTGAGAGAGGAAGGTGTGTCCTGAGCTGTAGACGCCTGCCCTTTGCCCTTGAGGCTCCCAGGATGCCTCCAGGGGATGAGCAGGGCAGGGGGCTGGGGTTCACTGTCCCTCCTGCGTGTTCTGGTCCTTCATTCTCCCCTAGTCATTCCACTCCATTCCGTGTGTGCCTTCTATGAGCCCGGCACTGGAAGGGGACACTTGACAGCCAGCAGAGATGATGAGGAAGACAGAGCGGGGTGCTGGCGGAGCCGGGGACATGAGCCCTGGAGACTGTGGCTTAGGCTGGAGGACAGAGGAGGCCTGGCTGCCCCAGGTAGAAAGGACAGTGACAGAAGCAAGAGTGCCCCATCCCAGAATCTCTGTGCCTGTTCCAGAGAAGCAGGACACCCAACCCTCCCTCCAGGCCCCTTGGTCCACTCCAGTCCTGGAGCCATCTCCCCTTCAGCTGTCACCACTCTGCCATCCACTGCTGGCCCCTGACCCCATCTCTGTCCAGCCCCCACTCAGCCCTGCCCAGGCCCCCCACCTGTTTGCTGTTGGAGAAGGCATACAGGGCCAGGGGCTTCTCCCGACGGTTGATGAAGTCGATGGCCTCGTCCAGGCTCCTCACGTTCACGATGGGCAGGATGGGGCCGAAGATCTCCTCCTGCATCACCGGCTCCGTCTCCTGCACGTCCACCAGCACCGTGGGGGCTGCGGGCACAAGACACCCCTCAGCGCTGGGGCGGGAATGGGGTGGGGGTGGGCCACGGGCAGGGCTCAGGGGCCTTCCGGGGAAGAGAGTGTCCCCGCAGCCCCCAGGAAGGACTGCGAGGGGTTGTCCAGCCCCGGCGGGGGCCGAGGTGGAGCAGAGGTCGGGAGGCAGGAGTCCAGGCTGGGCTAGATCGCGCAGTCCTGGGAGCCTCGAGGCGGGGCGGGGCGACGAGGGG